>JAUJEM010000149.1:0-7500 GCA_030448935.1 Citrus cavaleriei
AAATATTCAAATGAGAACTTTGAAGGCGAAGAGGGAAAAGGTTCCATGTGAGCAGCACTTGCACATGGGTTAGTCGATCTAAGAGACGGGGAAGCCCGTCCGAGCAGCGCCACGCGCGAGCTTGAAAGGGAATCGGGTTAAAATTCCTGGCAGGGACCTTGGCGGCTGGCGGCAACGTTAGGGAGTCGGAGGCGTCGGCGGGGGCCTCGGGAAGAAGTTATCTTTTCTGTTTAACGGCCTGCCCACCACAGAAAGCAGCTCGGCGGAGGTAGAGTCAGCGGCGAGAAGAGCACCACCACGTCGTCGCGGTGTCAGTGCGCCCCAGCGGCCCTTGAAAATCCGGAGGACCAGTGCCGCCAGCGCCCGTCGTACTCATGCTGCATCAGGTCTCCAAGGTGAACAGCCTGCAGTCGATGGAACAATGTAGGCAAGGAAGTCGGCAAAATGGATCCGTAACCGGGAAAAGGATTGGCTCGAGGAGGTGGCACACGTGTTTAATTAAAACAAAGCATTGCGATGGTCCCTGCGGATGCTCACGCAATGTGATTTCTGCCGGTCTTTCACGAATGTCAAAGTGAAGAAATTCACCAAAGCGCGGGTAAGCGGCGGGAGTAACTATGACTCTCTTAAGGTAGCCAAATGCCTCGTCATCTAATTAGTACGCGCATGAATGGATTAATGAGATTCCCCTTGTCCTGTCTACTATCCAGCGAAACCACTGACCAAGGAGCAGGCTTGGCGAGAATCAGCGGGAAAAAAGACCCTGTTGAGCTTGACTCTAGTCCGACTTTGTGAAATGACTTGAGAGGTGTAGTATAAGTGGGAGGCGGAAGCGGCGAAAGTGAAATACCACTACTTTTGCGTTATTTTACTTATTAGTGAATCGGAGGCGGGCACCTTGCCCCTCTTTTTGGACCAGGCCCCCTCACGGGGCGATCAGCGAGAAGACATTGTCGAGGTGGGGAGTTTGGTGAGGGCGGCACATCTGTTAAAAGATACGCATGGTGTCCTAAGATGAGCTCACGAGCAGAAATCTCGTGTGGAACAAAAGGGTAAAAAGCTCGTTTGATTCGATTTTCAGTACGAATACGAACCGTGAAAGCGTGGCCTATCGATCCTTTAGACCTTGAATTTGAAGCTAGAGGTGTCGAGAAAAGTTACCACGGGGATAAGCGGCTTGTGGCGATAGCGTTCATAGCGGCGTTGCTTTTTGATCCGCCGATGTCGGCTCTTCCTATCATTGTGAAGCGAGAATTCACCAAGTGTTGGATTGTTCACCCACCAATAGGAGCGTGGTGGGTTTAGGCCGTCGTGAGACAGGTTAGTTTTACCCTGCGATGGCTGCGTCGTAATAGTAATTCAACCTAGTACGAGAGGAACCGTTGATTCGCACAATTGGTCATCGCGCTTGGTTGAAAAGCCGATGTGTGAAGCTACCGTGCGGCTGGATTATGACTGAAACGCCTCTAAGTCGAGAATCGGGCTAGAAGCGGCAGCGTGCGCCCGCCGCCCGTTTGCCGACCCGCGGTAGGGACCTCCCGGTCCCCGGAGGCACGTGTCGTAGGCCAAGCCCCGCGGCGGAAGGCGCGGCGGCCGCCTTGAATCGTAATTCCCATCGGCGGCGGGTAGAATCCTTTGCAGGCGGCCATCTGTGACGGGGGTATTGTAAGTGGCGAGTGGCCTTGCTGCCACGATCCCGAGATTCAGCCCTCGTCGCTCAGATTAAATCCCTCCCCCTCACTCGCACCGTCTTCTCTTGTTCGGAACCCGCGGAGGTTAGCCCCTGCGGCGCACACGCCCGCACGGACTGCCTGAGCCCAAGGCTCGGAGTGGACTTGTGTTTTTCACGGGCGGGCTGGCACAAGGCAGCACACTTGCTCCAATGCACGAGGCTAACTCGGCACAAAGACTTGTGTGATGGCTCGAAAGGAGGCTCGGGCCTCGGAGCGGACTTGTGCTTTTTCATGAGGCTAACTCTCGGCAAAATCTAAGTGGCTGGCACAAAGGCGAAATTTGGCCAAAAGAGCACTGTGGCTAACTCCAACGTCGACAATATCAGCAAAAATCCCCTTGGCCCGAAAACTCGAAATTTGGCACAAGGATTTTGGCGAAAAATGGGCAGGGTCTCCGCATTATTTTCCTGTTTCGTCGAGAGAGGGTTGCGATACTTGCCCCCTCGGGAGGCCCCCGCCAGTTACGCCACAATCCGACCAATTCTCGGCCACGTTTGGCGTTGGTAAATTGGCCATAAAAGCGAGATCGGACCTCGGAATCGACTTCCGTCTCCTCCGGCCAGTTAACGCCCGCACATATCTACAATGCCGGCCAAAAATCCCCTCCCGCCCAGCGAAATTTGGGCAAAATCCGTGTCTTTGTATAGCTCACGGTTTTTGCCATTTTATAAAATTTGGGACCGGAGCTCGGCATAATTTCCCCACTTTTTGGTCCCATGAGATATCTGGCAGCTCTAAAATTTCAGCCCATTACGGTGCCGTTTACTACTTCTTCGAGTTTTTTGTCCCGGTTTCTCCATTTTGGATTATTTTTAAAGCTGTTTTTTCTCCATTTTGGACGATTTTAAAAGCTGTTTTCAGTGGCAAAAAATTGTTCCCTAACCCGCCATCCCATGTTCTGCGTCCGCGCAAAAAAATCTAGGCCTTCAAAACAAGTGGACGCTTGTCCTTTGCCGTGGTAGTTTTCGCATAGCGGAGGCTAGCTGCACCATCCGGCCCCCATGGAGGAGCAGCGCAGTGCCGAAAAGCGGCGCGGCTTCCCTTTGCCTCGCAGTGCGAGGTGCTGTGCGTGCCCGCAAAGTGCCGTGCGAGCAGCGATCGTGCTGGCTTGCTCGCATAGCGCGCGCTGCATGCCCCGCGATCGTGGGCAGCTTGCCTCGCGAGCCTGCGCTGCTTGCCGCGCGCAAGCCTCGGCCACGACTTCCTCACGCGGCGTGGGCTGCGTGCCTTGGTGGCGGCGCCCGCTGCCTTGCATCGCTCGAGCATCGGCGGTTTGCCTTGCTCGCGACCGCGTCCAGCGCTTATCAGCTCAGTCCGTCTCCCCATGCTCTGCGTCACGGGCAAAAATCTACCCCAAAAAGACTTGGTTGCTTGTCCCCTACCCGTTGCCCTTTCCGCAGTTCATTGGAGGCTACTGCGCGGGAAGTTGCCTTAATATTTGAAAAGAAGATACGAAGATTTAGCTGCTGGCTTGAACCCTTTACTTGGAGGTCAAAATTGCAAATAAAGTTTCAAACCCACCGTTGAGCCAACCTAATTTCTAGTAACTATGGGCACAAATATCATTTAAATGGCAAAGTAAAATATAAATTAATAATAAAACAAATAATTAATGATTTCAGATCGTAATTGGATATTTAAGTTGTTGTTTTACGTGGTGAATCAAAATTAAAACGTCTTATGGTAAAAAAATATTAGGTTTAAAAAGTTCGTGGTACAAAAAATGTGTCAAAACATGAGAAAAATGTAAAATTAAGGGTTCAAGCTTCCCGCCCGCCACTGCGAGGAAGTGCCGGCGAACACGAACAAGCACAGGCGGCGGCGAGGTGCCGCGCGCAATCTCGCGATGGTGCCGTGCGCGGCTTGCTGCTCATAGCGCGCTGCTGCCTGCCCGCGATCGCGGGCAGCTTGCCCGCGACCTGCGCCGCCTTGCCCTTGGCGCGCGCTGCTGCCTCGCCAGCGTGGGCAGTTTGCCGCGCGAGCACAGGCTGCATCCTTGCCCGCGGCGTGCGCTGCGCTGCGCGCAGCCTGCCTTGTGGGCGAGCTGTGCCTGTTCCTCGCGAGTGGGTGAAGCATGGGCTGCTCGGGCATCCGCAGCCTCGCGCGCGAGTTGATGCCTTGGCACGGAGGCGTGGGCAGCCTCGCGTGCGAGAGTGCCCAGCCTTGCCAAGCGGCGAGCACAGCCTCGCGCGCGCAAGTGGCCAGGGCCTTGTCGTGCCATTTCTCGCACTAGCGGAGACGCGGCTGGCTGGCTTGCTGCCTGCGATGGTGCCTCGGCGCTTGCTTGGCGCTTGCTGCAGCGATGGTGCCTTGCGTTGCGCGCTAGCTGCGTAGCGGCTGGCTTGCTTGCTGCGTAGCGATGGTGCTGCGCGCGCAATCTCGCTATCATCAGCGATGGTGCAGCAGCGCAGGCTTGCTTAGTGCGTAGCGATGGTGCCTCGCGCTTGCGCGCGCATGCTGCGTAGCGATGGTGCAGCGTTGGCCTGCTAGCTGCGGCGCTGGCTTGCTTGCTGCACCCGATGGTGCTGCGCGCAATCTCGCTGTCAGCGATGGTGTAGCGATGGCTTGCTTGTTGCGTAGCGATGGTGCAGCGCTGGCTTGCTTGTTGCGTAGCGATGGTGCAGTAGCGCTGGCTTGCTTGCTGCGTAGCGATGGTGCAGCGCTTGCTGCGGCGATGGTGGCGCGCGTAATCTCGCTGTCTGCGTAGCGATGGTGCAGCGCGCAGAGCTTGCTTAGTGCGCGCCATGGTGCCTCGCTGGCTGGCGCATGCTGCGTAGCGATGGTGCCTCGCGTTGGCCTGCTAGCTGCGCGCGCTGGCTTGCTTGCTGCCCCCGATGGTGCTGCGCGCAATCTCGCTGTCAGCGTAGCGATGGTGCAGCAGCGCGAGGCTTGCTGCTGTAGCGATGGTGCCTCGCGTTGGCGCGCTAGCTGCTGCGCGATGGTGCTGCGCGCAATCTCGCTGTCGCGCAGCGATGGTGCGCGCGCTGGCTTGCTTGTTGCGAGAGATGGTGCAGCGCGCTGGCTTGCTTGCTGCGCGCGATGGTGCCTCGAGTTCGCGCGATAGCTGCGTAGCGATGGGGCTCGCGCAATCTCGCTGTCAGCGATGGTGCGTGGCGCTGGCTTGCTTGTTGCGTAGCGATGGTGCTGCTGGCGCTGGCTTGCTTGTTGCGCGCGATGGTGCCGCGCGCTGGCTTGCTCGCTGCGCGCGATGGTGCCGCGCGTTGGCGCGCTAGCTGCGCGCGACTGTGCTGCGCAGTATCTCGCTGTGGGCTCGCGTTGGTGCTGCTCGCTGGGTTGCTTCCTGCGAGCGATGGTGCCGCGCGCTGGCTTGCTTGCTGCGTAGCGATGGTGCAGCGCGCGTGCGCTGTTTGCAGCGATGGTGGGCGCGCTGGTGGTGCAGCGATGGAGCAGCGCGCAGGCGGGCTGGTGCTGCGCGATGGTGCGCGCTTGCTTGCGCGCTGGCTGCTGCGCTTCCACTGGTCATTTCTCGCACGAAGGGAGGTTACTGTGCGGGAAATGGCCTTACAATCTGCGTGCCGATGCGGCTAAAAATACCTCTTTTGCACTCATTTTTTTTTTTTTCTTTCTCTTGAAAAATTCTTCATATTTTCTTGACCATGATGCAAAAAATCAGACCAAAATTCAATATATTTTTTTTTTTTTTTTTTTTGGGGGTGGGGGTCGGCTCAAGTATTTGGGGTGTCTATTCTTTGCTAGATCAAAAAAGCTCTAAGACCTCTTTAGGGGGTAAGGGATGAGAGGTGCCTAGGTCGGGTGGTGGGTGCCCGGCCTTTGTTGCCTTAGCCTTGCTGCTCGGCCTTGGTCGCCGGTTTTGGGGCGTCCGTCGAATGTCGCGGTCGAGCTCGCTCGGCGTCATTCGGCGACTTTCGGCGACCTTGTTTTTGCGGAAAAAGTAAATGTGTGCTGCTTTTCGCGTCCGATGGTTCTGGCTTAGCCTTGCTTGGTGCTTCCGTAGGCCCAGCGGCAATTGCCGGGCATGCGGGGCCTTCGGCAAGGTCGTAGCCAAGTGAGCGGCCTTGTTTTTGCGGAAAAAGTAAATGTGTGCTGCTGCTTTTCGCGTCCGGCGGTGCTGGCTTAGCCTTGCTTGGTGCTTCCGTAGACCCAGCGGCAATTGCCGGGCCTGCGGGGCGCTCGGCAAAGTCATAGCCAAGTGAGCGGCAGGCGCGTGAGTGGTGATTGGAGGCGTCGGTCGGCGAGGCTCCGTGCTCGTGCCCGAACTGCTCGAAGGCCGTCCGCTTGAGTCTTTCCCCAAGCGCAGCTGTTGCCTTGAGGGTTCGTTCGGTATCTGTGTTGCTTACCAACAAAGCGGAATTTCTGGTTTTGGTTTTCCCGTCCGCCTTGTGCCCTTCAGGTGCGGGGTGGGCCTTGGCAGCTCCGTGTTCCGGCGTGCCTCGCGCTCAGGCAGCTGGCTGCCTCGGCCCACGAAGTCTCTGCCCGTTCTCTCGGATGCGGAATGCTGTGCATGGGCGTGAGGTCTTGGCCTCAATCGTCCAAGCTACACGCATCGTCTCTTAGCCATGACGACCGCCCGCACCCGTCTTGGCCGACCGCCCCGAGCCCCGAGCGGGGCCCCGAGAGGGCAGGTCATGCGGCGCCGGCGTCGGGAAAGAATGCTACCTGGTTGATCTGCCCGGTAGTCATATGCTTGTCTCAAAGATTAAGCCATGCATGTGTAAGTATGAACTAATTGAGGTTTGTGAAGCTGCGAATGGCTCATTAAATCGATTATAGTTTGTTTGATGGTATTTGCTACTCGGATAACCGTAGTAATTCTAGAGCTATCGTGCACCAAACCCGACTTACGGAAGGGATGCATTTATTAGATAAAAGGTCGGCGGGCTCTGCCCGTTGCTACGATGATTCATGATAACTTTCGGCGGATCGCAAGGCCACCGTGCGGCGGCGCATCATTCAAATTTCTGCCCTATCAACTTTCGATGGTAGGATAGAGGCCTACCATGGTGGTGACGGGTGACGGAGAAGGTAGGGTTCGATTAGGAGAGGAGCACGAGAAAGCGGCTACCACATCCAAGGAAGGCGGCGGGCGCGCAAATTACCCAATCGACACGGGGAGGTAGTGACAATAAATAACAATACCGGGCTCTATGAGTGCAGTGGTGGAATAAGTACAATCTAAATCCCTTAACGAGGATCCATTGGAGGGCAAGTCACGGTGCCCGGCTGGCCGCGGTAATTCCAGCTCAATAGCGTATATTTAAGTTGTTGCGGTTAAAAAGCTCGTAGTTGGACCTTGGGTTGGGTCGGCGGTCCGCCTCGCGGTGTGCACCCCGGCGGCTCGTCCCCTGCCCGGCGATGCGCTCTGGCCTTAAGCTGGCGGGTCGTGCCACCAGCCAGCTATTACTGAAGAAATTAGAGTGCTCAAAGCAAGCCTCGCTCTGTATACATTAGCATGGGATAACATCATAGGATTTCGGTCTATACTGTTGGCCTTCGGGATCGGAGTAATGATTAACGAGGGACAGTCGGGGCATTCGTATTTCATAGTCGGAGGTGAAATTCTTGGATTTATGAAAGGCGAACAAGCTGAAAGCATTTGCCAAGGATGTTTTCATTAATCAAAGCGAAAGTTGGGGGCTCGAAGGCGATCGAGATACCGTCCTAGTCTCAACCATAAGCGATGCCGAGCCCGGGGATCGGCGGATGTTACTTTTAGGACTCATTTGGCACCTTATGAGAAATCAAAGTCTTTGGGTTCGGGGGAGTATGGTCGCAAGGCTGAAACTTA
>JAUJEM010000149.1:12500-17500 GCA_030448935.1 Citrus cavaleriei
TGGGCGGGGTCTCCGCATTATTTTCCTGTTTTCGTCGAGAGGGTTGCGATACTTGCCCCCGGGAGGCCCCCGCCGGTTACGCCACAATCCGACCAATTCTCGGCCACGTTTGGCGTTGGTAAATTGGCCATAAAAGCGAGGATCGGACCTCGGAATCGACTTCCGTCTCCTCCGGCAGTTAACGCGCCCGCACATATCTACAATGCCGGCCAAAAATCCCCTCCCGCCCAGCGAAATTTGGGCAAAATCCGTGTCTTTGTATAGCTCACGGTTTTTGCCATTTTATAAAATTTAGGACCGGAGCTCGGCATAATTTCCCCCACTTTTTGGTCCCATGAGATAATGGCAGCTCTAAAATTTCAGCCCATTACGGTGCCGTTTACTACTTCTTCGAGTTTTTGTGTCCGGTTTCTCCATTTTGGATTATTTTTAAAAGCTGTTTTTTCTCCATTTTGGACGATTTTAAAAGCTGTTTTCAGCGACAAAAAAATTGTTCCCTAACCCCGCCATCCCATGTTCTGCGTCGCGCAAAAAAATCTAGGCCTTCAAAACAAGTGGACGCTTGTCCTGCCCGTGGTAGTTTTCGCGCAGCGGAGGCTAGCTGCACCATCCGGCCCCCATGGAGCAGCGGCAGCGTGCCAAGAAAAGCGGCGCGGCTTCCCCTTTGCCTCCGCGCGAGGTCTTTGTGCGTGCCCGCAAAAAAGTGCCGTGCGAGCAGCGCGATCGTGCAGCTTGCTCGCAGCGCGCGCTGCATGCCCCGCGATCGTGGGCAGCTTGCCTCGCGAGCCTGCGCTGCTTGCCGCGCGCAAGCCTCGGCCACGACTTCCTCACGCGGCGTGGGCTGCGTGCCTTGGTGGCGGCGCCCGCTGCCTTGCATCGCTCGAGCATCGGCGGTTTGCCTTGCTCGCGACCGCGTCAACGCTTATCAGCTCAGTCCGTCTCCCCATGCTCTGCGTGCGGGCAAAAAATCTACCCCAAAAAGACTTGGTTGCTTGTCCCCTACCCGTTGCCCTTTCCCAGTTCATTGGAGGCTACTGCTGAGGAAGTTGCCTTAATATTTGAAAAGAAGATACGAAGATTTAGCTGCTGACTTGAACCCTTTACTTGGAGGTCAAAATTGCAAATAAAGTTTCAAACCCACCGTTGAGCCAACCTAATTTCTAGTAACTATGGGCACAAATATCATTTAAATGGCAAAGTAAAATATAAATTAATAATAAAACAAATAATTAATGATTTGGATCGTAATTGGATATTTAAGTTGTTGTTTTACGTGGTGAATCAAAATTAAAACGTCTTATGGTAAAAAAATATTAGGTTTAAAAAGTTAGTGGTACAAAAAATGTGTCAAAACATGAGAAAAATGTAAAATTAAGGGTTCAAGCTTCCCGCCCGCCACCTGCGAGGAAGTGCCGGCGAACACGAACAAGCACAGGCGGCGGCGAGGTGCCGCGCGCAATCTCGCGATGGTGCCGTGCGCGGCTTGCTGCATAGCGCGCGCTGCCTGCCCGCGATCGCGGGCAGCTTGCCCCGCGACCTGCGCCGCTTGCCCCTTGGCCGCGCGCGCTGCTGCCTCGCCAGCGTGGGCAGTTTGCCGCGCGAGCCAGGCTGCATCCTTGCCCGCGGCGTGCGCTGCGCGCGCCTGCCTGCCTGCCTTGTGGGCGAGCTGTGCCTGTTCCTCGCGAGTGGGTGAAGCATGGGCTGCTCGGGCATCCGCAGCCTCGCGCGCGAGTTCGATGCCTTGGCACGCAGGCGTGGGCAGCCTCGCGTGCGAGTGCCCAGCCTTGCCCAGCGGCGAGCACAGCCTCGCGCGCGCAAGTGGCCAGGGCCTTGTCGTGCCATTTCTCGCACTAGCAGACGCGCGCTGGCTTGCTTGCTGCCAGCGATGGTGCCTCGCGCTTTGGCGCTTGCTGCTGTAGCGATGGTGCCTTGCGTTGGCGCGCTAGCTGCGCGCTGGCTTGCTTGCTGCGTAGCGATGGTGCTGCGCGCAATCTCGCTATCGCTATCAGCGATGGTGCGCGCGAGGCTTGCCCAGTGCGTAGCGATGGTGCCTCGCGCTTGCGCGCATGCTGCGTAGCGATGGTGCAGCAGCGTTGGCCTGCTAGCTGCGGCGCTGGCTTGCTTGCTGCACCCGATGGTGCTGCGCGCAATCTCGCTGTCGTAGCGATGGTGCGTAGCGATGGCTTGCTTGTTGCGTAGCGATGGTGCTTGGCGCTGGCTTGCTTGTTGCGTAGCGATGGTGCTTGGCGCTGGCTTGCTGCTGTAGCGATGGTGCGCTTGCTGCGGCGATGGTGGCGCGCGTAATCTCGCTGTCTGCGTAGCGATGGTGCAGCGCGCGGAGCTTGCTTGGTGCGCGCCATGGTGCCTCGCTGGCGCGCATGCTGCGTAGCGATGGTGCCTCGCGTTGGCCTGCTAGCTGCGCGCGCTGGCTTGCTTGATGCGCGCGATGGTGCTGCGCGCAATCTAGCTGTCGCAGCGATGGTGCAGCAGCGCGCGGCTTGCTTGCTTGTAGCGATGGTGCCTCGCGTTGGCGCGCTAGCTGCGTAGCGATGGTGCTGCGCGCAATCTCGCTGTCAGCGATGGTGGTGCGCGCTGGCTTGCTTGTTGCGTAGCGATGGTGCCGCGCGCAGGCTTGCTTGGTGCGCGCGATGGTGCCTCGCGTTGGCGCGCTAGCTGCGCGCGGGGGGGCGGCGCGCAATCTCGCTGTCAGCGATGGTGCGCGCGCTGGCTTGCTTGTTGCGCGCGATGGTGCTGCGCGCTGGCTTGCTTGTTGCGTAGCGATGGTGGCGCGCGGTGGCTTGCTTGCTGCGGGCGTTGGTGCCTCGCGTTGGCGCGCTAGCTGCGCGCGATGGTGCTGCGCACAATCTCGCTGTCGTAGCGATGGTGCTGCTGCGCTGGCTTGCTTCCTGCGATAGCGATGGTGCGCTGGCTGGCTTGCTGCGTAGCGATGGTGCAGCGCAGCGGCGTGCGCGCTGTTGCCAGCGATGGTGGCGCAGCGCTGGTGTGTAGCGATGGAGCGCGCGCGCAGGCGGGCTGGTGCTGCGCGATGGTGCGGCGCTTGCGCGCTGGCTCTGGCGCTTCCACTGGTCATTTTCATACGAAGGAGGTTACTGTGCGGGAAATGGCCTTACAACTCTCTGCGTGCCGATGCGGCTAAAAATACCTCTTTTGCACTCCATTTTTTTTTCTTTCTCTTGAAAAATTCTTCATATTTTCTTGACCATGATGCAAAAAAATCAGACCAAAATTCAATATTTTTTTTTTTTTTTTTGGGGGTGGTGTTCAGCTCTTGTTTTGGGGGTGTCTATTCTTTGCTAGATCAAAAAAGCTCTAAGACCTCTTTAGGGGGTAAGGGATGAGAGGTGCCTAGGTCGGGTGGTGGGTGCCCGGCCTTTGTTGGCCTTAGCCTTGCTGCTCGGCCTTGGTCCGCCGGTTTTGGGGCGTCCGTCGAATGTCGCGGTCGAGCTCGCTCGGCGTCATTCGGCGACTTTCGGCGACCTTGTTTTTGCGGAAAAAGTAAATGTGTGCTGCTTTTCGCGTCCGATGGTTCTGGCTTAGCCTTGCTTGGTGCTTCCGTAGAGCCAGCGGCAATTGCCGGGCATGCGGGGCGCTTCGGCAAGGTCGTAGCCAAGTGAGCGGCCTTGTTTTTGCGGAAAAAGTAAATGTGTGCTGCTTTTCGCGTCCGGCGGTGCTGGCTTAGCCTTGCTTGGTGCTTCCGTAGGCCAGCGGCAATTGCCGGGCCTGCGGGGCCTTCGGCAAAGTCATAGCCAAGTGAGCGGCAGGGCGTGTGAGTGGTGATTGGAGTCGTCGGTCGGCGAGGCTCCGTGCTCGTGCACCCGAACTGCTCGAAGGCCGTCGCTTGATCTTTCCCAAGCGCAGCTGTTGCCTTGAGGTTCGTTCGGTATCTGTGTTGCTTACCAACAAAGCGGAATTTCTGGTTTGGTTTTCCCGTCCGCCTTGTGCCCTTACGGGTGCGGGGTGGGCCTTGGCAGCTCCGTGTTCCGGCGTGCCTCGCGCTCGGGCAGCAGCTGCCTCGGCCCACGAAGTCTCTGCCCGTTCTCTCGGATGCGGAATGCTGTGCATGGGCGTGAGGTCTTGGCCTCAATCGTCCAAGCTACACGCATCGTCTCTTAGCCATGACGACCGCCGCACCCGTCTTGGCCGACCGGCCCGAGGCCCGAGCAGGGCCCAGAGAGGGGCAGGTCATGCGGGCGCCGGCGTCGGGGAAGAATGCTACCTGGTTGATCTGCCCGGTAGTCATATGCTTGTCTCAAAGATTAAGCCATGCATGTGTAAGTATGAACTAATTGTTGTGAAGCTGCGAATGGCTCATTAAATCGATTATAGTTTGTTTGATGGTATTTGCTACTCGGATAACCGTAGTAATTCTAGAGCTATCGTGCACCAAACCCGACTTACGGAAGGGATGCATTTATTAGATAAAAGGTCGGCGGGCTCGCCCGTTGCTGCGATGATTCATGATAACTCGGCGGATCGCAAGGCCACCCGTGCGGCGGCGCATCATTCAAATTTCTGCCCTATCAACTTTCGATGGTAGGATAGAGGCCTACCATGGTGGTGACGGGTGACGGAGAGGTAGGGTTCGATTAGGAGAGGAGCACGAAAGCGGCTACCACATCAAGGAAGGCGGCGGGCGCGCAAATTACCCAATCGACACGGGGAGGTAGTGACAATAAATAACAATACCGGGCTCTATGAGTGCAGTGGTGGAATAAGTACAATCTAAATCCCTTAACGAGGATCCATTGGAGGGCAAGTCGGTGCCCGGCGGCCGCGGTAATTCCAGCTCAATAGCGTATATTTAAGTTGTTGCGGTTAAAAAGCTCGTAGTTGGACCTTGGGTTGGGTCGGCGGTCCGCCTCGCGGTGTGCACCGGCCGGCTCGTCCCCTACTGCCGGCGATGCGCTCTGGCCTTAGCGGGCGGGTCGTGCCACCGCTTTATTACTGAAGAAATTAGAGTGCTCAAAGCAAGCCTACGC
>JAUJEM010000149.1:22500-27500 GCA_030448935.1 Citrus cavaleriei
TGCGGCGCGCTGCGCCCGCGGACGGACTGCCCCAGCCCAAGGCTCGGAGTGGACTTGTGTTTTTTCACGAGGCGGCTGGCACAAAGGCAGCACACTTGCTCCAATGCACGAGGCTAACTCGGCACAAAGACTTGTGTGATGGCTCGAAAGGAGGCTCGGGCCTCGGAGCGGACTTGTGCTTTTCATGAGGCTAACTCTCGGCAAAATCTAAGTGGCTGGCACAAAGGCGAAATTTGGCCAAAGAGCCTGTGGCTAACTCCCCAACGTCGACAATATCAGCCAAAAATCCCCATGGCCGAAAACTCGAAATTTGGCACAAGGATTTTGGCGAAAAATGGGCAGGGTCTCCGCATTATTTTCCTGTTTCGTCGAGAGGGGTTGCGATACTTGCCCCCTCGGGAGGGCCCCCGCCCGGTTACGCCACAATCCGACCAATTCTCGGCCCACGTTTGGCGTTGGTAAATTGGCCATAAAAGCGAGGATCGGACCTCGGAATCGACTTCCGTCTCCTCCGGCAGTTAACGCGCCCGCACATATCTACAATGCCGGCCAAAAATCCCCCCCCCGCCCCCAGCGAAATTTGGGCAAAATCCGTGTCTTTGTATAGCTCACGGTTTTTTGCCATTTTATAAAATTTGGGACCGGAGCTCGGCATAATTTCCCCACTTTTTGGTCCCATGAGATAATCTGGCAGCTCTAAAATTTCAGCCCATTACGGTGCCGTTTACTACTTCTTCGAGTTTTTGTGTCCGGTTTCTCCATTTTGGATTATTTTAAAAGCTGTTTTTCTCCATTTTGGACGATTTTTAAAAGCTGTTTTCAGCGGCAAAAAAATTGTTCCCTAACCCCGCCATCCCATGTTCTGCGTCGCGCAAAAAAATCTAGGCCTTCAAAACAAGTGGACGCTTGTCCACTGCCCGTGGTAGTTTCTCGCATGGCGGAGGCTAGCTGCACCATCCGGCCCCCATGGAGCAGCGGCAGCGTGCCGAGAAAAGCGGCGCGGCTTCCCTTTGCCTCGCGCGAGGTGCTGTGCGTGCCCGCAAAGGGTGCCGTGCGAGCAGCAGCGATCGTGCTGGCTTGCTGCGCAGCGCGCGCTGCATGCCCCGCGATCGTGGGCAGCTTGCCTCATGAGCCTGCTGCTGCTGCGCAGCGCGCGCAAGCCTCGGCACGACTTCCTCACGCGGCGTGGGCTGCGTGCCTTGGTGGCGGCGCCCGCTGCCTTGCATCGCTCGAGCATCGGCGGTTTGCCTTGCTCGCGACCGCGTCCAACGCTTATCAGCTCAGTCCGTCTCCCATGCTCTGCGTCTGGGCAAAAAAATCTACCCCAAAAAGACTTGGTTGCTTGTCCCCTACCCGTTGCCCTTTCCGCAGTTCATTGGAGGCTACTGTGCGGGAAGTTTCCTTAATATAAGAAAAGAAGAAACGAAGATTTAGCTGCTGACTTGAACCCTTTACTTGGAGTTAAAAATTGCAAATAAAGTTTCAAACCCACCGTTGAGCCAACCTAATTTCTAGTAACTATGGGCACAAATATAATTTATATGGCAAAGTAAAATATAAATTAATAATAATCCAAATAATTAATGATTTCAGATCGTAATTGGATATTTAAGTTGTTGTTTTTACGTGGTGAATCAAAATTAAAACGTCTTATGGTAAAAAAATATTAGGTTTAAAAAGTTCGTGGTACAAAAAATGTGTCAAAACATGAGAAAAATGTAAAATTAAGGGTTCAAGCTTCCCCCGCCGCCTGCGCGAGGAAGTGCCGGCGAACACGAACAAGCAGGCAGGCGGCGGCGAGGTGCCGCGCGCAATCTCGCGATGGTGCCGTGCGCGGCTTGCTGCAGCGCGCGCTGCCTGCCCCCGCGATCGCGGGCAGCTTGCCCCGCGACCTGCGCCGCTTGCCCCTTGGCGCGCGCTGCTGCCTCGCCAGCGTGGGCAGTTTGCGCGCGAGCACAGGCTGCATCCTTGCCCGCGGCGTGCGCTGCGCGCGCAGCCTGCCTTGTGGGCGAGCTGTGCCTGTTCCTCGCGAGTGGGTGAAGCATGGGCTGCTCGGGCATCCGCAGCCTCGCGCGCGAGTTCGATGCCTTGGCACAGGCGTGGGCAGCCTCGCGTGCGAGTGCCCAGCCTTGCCAAGCGGCGAGCACAGCCTCGCGCGCAAGTGGCCAGGGCCTTGTCGTGCCATTTCTCGCACTAACGCAGACCGCGCTGGCTTGCTTGCTGCCAGCGATGGTGCCTCGCGCTTGCGCGCTGCTGCTGTAGCGATGGTGCCTTGCGTTGGCGCGCTAGCTGCGCGCGCTGGCTTGCTGCTGCGTAGCGATGGTGCTGCGCGCAATCTCGCTATCAGCGATGGTGCGCAGCGCGGGCTTGCCCAGTGCGTAGCGATGGTGCCTCGCGCTGCTTGGCGCATGCTGTAGCGATGGTGCAGCAGCGTTGGCCTGCTAGCTGCGCGCGCTGGCTTGCTTGCTGCACCCGATGGTGCTGCGCGCAAACTCGCTGTCAGCGATGGTGCGTAGCGATGGCTTGCTTGTTGCGTAGCGATGGTGCAGCAGCGCTGGCTTGCTTGTTGCGTAGCGATGGTGATGGTGCGCTGGCTGGCTTGCTTGCTGTAGCGATGGTGCAGCGCTTGCTGCGGCGATGGTGGCGCGCGTAATCTCGCTGTCTGTAGCGATGGTGTGCGCGCGAGGCTTGCTTAGTGCGCGCCATGGTGCCTCGCGCTGGCGCGCATGCTGCTGTAGCGATGGTGCCTCGCGTTGGCCTGCTAGCTGCGCGCGCTGGCTTGCTTGCTGCACCCGATGGTGCTGCGCGCAATCTCGCTGTCAGCGATGGTGCAGCAGCGCGAGGCTTGCTTGCTTAGCGATGGTGCCTCGCGTTGGCGCGCTAGCTGCGTAGCGATGGTGCTGCGCGCAATCTCGCTGTCGCGTAGCGATGGTGCAGCGCTGGCTTGCTTGTTGCGTAGCGATGGTGCGCGCGCTGGCTTGCTTGCTGCGTAGCGATGGTGCCTCGCGTTGGCGCGCTAGCTGCGTAGCGATGGGGCTGCGCGCAATCTCGCTGTCGTAGCGATGGTGCGCGCTGGCTTGCTTGTTGCGCGCGATGGTGCTGCGCGCTGGCTTGCTTGTTGCGTAGCGATGGTGCCGCGCGCTGGCTTGCTTGCTGCGCGCGATGGTGCCTCGCGCTAGCGCCCTTACTGCGCGCGATGGTGCTGCGCACAATCTCGCTGTCGTAGCGATGGTGCTGCGCGCTGGCTTGCTTCCTGTAGCGATGGTGGTGCGCGCTGGCTGGCTTGCTGCTGCGTAGCGATGGTTTGCGGCGGCGTGCGCTGTTGTTGCAGCGATGATGGTGGTGGTGCGCTGGTGCGTAGCGATGGGAGCGCGCAGGCGGGCTGGTGCTGCGCGATGGTGCGCGCGCTTGCTTGCGCGCTGCTGCTGCGCTTCCACTGGTCATTTCTCATACGAAGGAGGTTACTGTGCGGGAAATGGCCTTCTGTCTGCGTGCCGATGCGGCTAAAAATACCTCTTTTGCACTCCATTTTTTTTTCTTTCTCTTGAAAAATTCTTCATATTTTCTTGACCATGATGCAAAAAATCAGACCAAAATTCATATATTTTTTTTTTTTTTGGGGTGGGGGTCAGCTCAAGTATTGGGGGTGTCTATTCTTTGCTAGATCAAAAAAGCTCTAAGACCTCTTTAGGGGGTAAGGGATGAGAGGTGCCTAGGTCGGGTGGTGGGTGCCCGGCCTTTGTTGCCTTAGCCTTGCTGCTCGGCCTTGGTCCCGGTTTTGGGGCGTCCGTCGAATGTCGCGGTCGAGCTCGCTCGGCGTCATTCGGCGACTTTCGGCGACCTTGTTTTTGCGGAAAAAGTAAATGTGTGCTGCTTTTCGCGTCCGATGGTTCTGGCTTAGCCTTGCTTGGTGCTTCCGTAGACCAGCGGCAATTGCCGGGCATGCGGGGCCTTCGGCAAGGTCGTAGCCAAGTGAGCGGCCTTGTTTTTGCGGAAAAAGTAAATGTGTGCTGCTTTTCGCGTCCGGCGGTGCTGGCTTAGCCTTGCTTGGTGCTTCCGTAGACCCAGCGGCAATTGCTTGGGCCTGCGGGGCGCTCGGCAAGGTCATAGCCAAGTGAGCGGCAGGCGTGTGAGTGGTGATTGGGGCGTCGGTCGGCAGGCTCCGTGCTCGTGCCGAACTGCTCGAAGGCCGTCGCTTGAGTCTTTCCCAAGCGCAGCTGTTGCCTTGAGGTTCGTTCGGTATCTGTGTTGCTTACCAACAAAGCGGAATTTCTGGTTTTGGTTTTCCCGTCCGCCTTGTGCCCTTGGAGGTGCGGGGTGGGCCTTGGCAGCTCCGTGTTCCGGCGTGCCTCGCGCTCGGGCAGCAGCTGCCTCGGCCCCGAGAAGTCTCTGCCCGTTCTCTCGGATGCGGAATGCTGTGCATGGGCGTGAGGTCTTGGCCTCAATCGTCCAAGCTACACGCATCGTCTCTTGTATGACGACCGCCGCACCCGTCTTGGCCGACCCCGGCCCGAGGGCCCGAGCAGGGGGCCCAGAGAGGGGCAGGTCATGCGGGCGCCGGCGTCGGGAAGAATGCTACTGGTTGATCTGCCCGGTAGTCATATGCTTGTCTCAAAGATTAAGCCATGCATGTGTAAGTATGAACTAATTGTTGTGAAGCTGCGAATGGCTCATTAAATCGATTATAGTTTGTTTGATGGTATTTGCTACTCGGATAACCGTAGTAATTCTAGAGCTATCGTGCACCAAACCCGACTTACGGGAAGGATGCATTTATTAGATAAAGGTCGGCGGGCTCTGCCCGTTGCTCACGATGATTCATGATAACTCGGCGGATCGCAAGGCCACCGTGTGCGGCGCATCATTCAAATTTCTGCCCTATCAACTTTCGATGGTAGGATAGAGGCCTACCATGGTGGTGACGGGTGACGGAGAGGTAGGGTTCGATTAGGAGAGGAGCACGAGAAAGCGGCTACCACATCCAAGGAAGGCGGCGGGCG
>JAUJEM010000149.1:32500-37500 GCA_030448935.1 Citrus cavaleriei
GGCTACCGTCTTATTTGGATTATGGACTGAAACGCCTCTAAGTCGAGAATCCGGGCTAGAAGCGGCGCGTGCGCCCGCCGCCCGTTTGCCCGACCCGCGGTAGGGACCTCCCGGTCCCGAGAGGCACGTGTCGTAGGCCAAGCCCCCCGGCGGAAGGGCGCGGCGGCCGCCTTGAATCGTAATTCCCATCGGCGGCGGGTAGAATCCTTTGCGGGCGACTTAAATCGCGGCGGGGTATTGTAAGTGGCGAGTGGCCTTGCTGCCACGATCCGCGAGATTCAGCCCTCGTCGCTCAGTTAAATCCCTCCCCCTCACTCGCACCGTCTTCTCTTGTTCGGAACCCGCCGGAGGTTAGCCCCCTGCGGCGCGCGCCGCCACGGACTGCCCAGCCCAAGGCTCGGAGTGGACTTGTGTTTTTTTCACGAGGCGGCTGGCACAAGGCAGCACACTTGCTCCAATGCTGAGGCTAACTCGGCACAAAGACTTGTGTGATGGCTCGAAAGGAGGCTCGGGCCTCGGAGCGGACTTGTGCTTTTCATGAGGCTAACTCTCGGCAAAATCTAAGTGGCTGGCACAAAGGCGAAATTTGGCCAAAGAGCTGTGGCTAACTCCCACCAACGTCGACAATATCAGCCAAAAATCCCCCTTGGCCGAAAACTCGAAATTTGGCACAAGGATTTTGGCGAAAAATGGGCAGGGTCTCCGCATTATTTTCCTGTTTCGTCGAGAGGGTTGCGATACTTGCCCCCTCGGGAGGCCCCCCGCCGGTTACGCCACAATCCGACCAATTCTCGGCCACGTTTGGCGTTCGGTAAATTGGCCATAAAAGCGAGATCGGACCTCGGAATCGACTTCCGTCTCCTCCGGCAGTTAACGCCCGCACATATCTACAATGCCGGCCAAAAATCCCCTCCCCCCCGCAGCGAAATTTGGGCAAAATCCGTGTCTTTGTATAGCTCACGGTTTTTGCCATTTTATAAAATTTGGGACCGGAGCTCGGCATAATTTCCCCACTTTTTGGTCCCATGAGATATCTGGCAGCTCTAAAATTTCAGCCCATTACGGTGCCGTTTACTACTTCTTCGAGTTTTTGTGTCCGGTTTCTCCATTTTGGATTATTTTTAAAAGCTGTTTTTCTCCATTTTGGACGATTTTAAAAGCTGTTTTCAACAAAAAAATTGTTCCCTAACCCCGCCATCCCATGTTCTGCGTCGCGCAAAAAATCTAGGCCTTCAAAACAAGTGGACGCTTGTCCACTGCCCGTGGTAGTTTTCGCATGCGGAGGCTAGCTGCACCATCCGGCCCCCATGGAGCAGCGGCAGCAGCCGAAAAGCGGCGCGGCTTCCGCTTTGCCTCGCGAGGTGCTGTGCGTGCCCGCAAAAAGTGCCGTGCGAGCAGCGCGATCGTGCTGGCTTGCTCGCAGCGCGCGCTGCATGCCCCGCGATCGTGGGCAGCTTGCCTCGCGAGCCTGCGCTGCTTGCGCGCGCAAGCCTCGGCACGACTTCCTCACGCGGCGTGGGCTGCGTGCCTTGGTGGCGGCGCCCGCTGCCTTGCATCGCTCGAGCATCGGCGTTTGCCTTGCTCGCGACCGCGTCCAACGCTTATCAGCTCAGTCCGTCTCCCCATGCTCTGCGTGCGGGCAAAAAATCTACCCCAAAAAGACTTGGTTGCTTGTCCCCTACCCGTTGCCCTTTCCCGCAGTTCATTGGAGGCTACTGCTGCGGGAAGTTGCCTTAATATTTGAAAAGAAGATACGAAGATTTTAGCTGCTGACTTGAACCCTTTACTTGGAGGTCAAAATTGCAAATAAAGTTTCAAACCCACCGTTGAGCCAACCTAATTTCTAGTAACTATGGGCACAAATATCATTTAAATGGCAAAGTAAAATATAAATTAATAATAAAACAAATAATTAATGATTTGGATCGTAATTGGATATTTAAGTTGTTGTTTTACGTGGTGAATCAAAATTAAAACGTCTTATGGTAAAAAAATATTAGGTTTAAAAAGTTCGTGGTACAAAAAAAAATGTGTCAAAACATGAGAAAAATGTAAAATTAAGGGTTCAAGCTTCCCGCCCGCCACTGCGAGGAAGTGCCGGCGAACACGAACAAGCACTGGCGGCGGCGGCGAGGTGCGCGCGCAATCTCGCGATGGTGCCGTCGCGGCTTGCTCTCATAGCGCGCGCTGCCTGCCCGCGATCGCGGGCAGCTTGCCCGCGACCCTGCGCCGCTTGCCCCTTGGCGCGCGCTGCTGCCTCGCCAGCGTGGGCAGTTTGCCGCGAGCACAGGCTGCATCCTTGCCCGCGGCGTGCGCTGCGCGCGCAGCCTGCCTGCCTTGTGGGCGAGCTGTGCCTGTTCCTCGCGAGTGGGTGAAGCATGGGCTGCTCGGGCATCCCGCAGCCTCGCGCGCGCGAGTTCGATGCCTTGGCGCAGGCGTGGGCAGCCTCGCGTGCGAGTGTGCCAGCCTTGCCAGCGGCGAGCACAGCCTCGCGCGCGCAAGTGGCAGGGCCTTGTCGTGCCATTTCTCGCACTAACGGACGCGCGCTGGCTTGCTTGCTGCCAGCGATGGTGCCTCGCGCTTTGGCGCTTGCTGCTGTAGCGATGGTGCCTTGCGTTGGCGCGCTAGCTGCGCGCGCTGGCTTGCTGCTGCGTAGCGATGGTGCTGCGCGCAATCTCGCTATCGCAGCGATGGTGCGCAGCGCGAGGCTTGCTAGTGCGTAGCGATGGTGCCTCGGCGCTTGCGCGCATGCTGCGTAGCGATGGTGCAGCAGCGTTGGCCTGCTAGCTGCGCGCTGGCTGGCTTGCTGCACCCGATGGTGCTGCGCGCAATCTCGCTGTCGTAGCGATGGTGGTGTAGCGATGGCTTGCTTGTTGCGTAGCGATGGTGCTTGGCGCTGGCTTTGCTTGTTGCGTAGCGATGGTGCGCGCTGGCTTGCTTGCTGCTGTAGCGATGGTGCAGCGCTTGCTGCGGCGATGGTGGCGCGCGTAATCTCGCTGTCTGCGTAGCGATGGTGCAGCGCGCAGGCTTGCTGGTGCGCGCCATGGTGCCTCGCGCTGGCGCGCATGCTGCTGTAGCGATGGTGCCTCGCGTTGGCCTGCTAGCTGCGCGCGCTGGCTTGCTTGCTGCGCGCGATGGTGCTGCGCGCAATCTCGCTGTCAGCGTAGCGATGGTGCAGCGCGCGAGGCTTGCTTGCTTCCAGCGATGGTGCCTCGCGTTGGCGCGCTAGCTGCGTAGCGATGGTGCTGCGCGCAATCTCGCTGTCGTAGCGATGGTGCCGCGCGCTGGCTTGCTTGTTGCGTAGCGATGGTGCGCGCGCTGGCTTGCTTGCTGCGCGCGATGGTGCCTCGCGTTGGCGCGCTAGCTGCGTAGCGATGGGGCTGCGCGCAATCTCGCTGTCAGCGATGGTGCAGCGCGCTGGCTTGCTTGTTGCGCGCGATGGTGCTGCGCGCTGGCTTGCTTGTTTGCGTAGCGATGGTGCAGCAGCGCTGGCTTGCTTGCTGCTGCGCGATGGTGCCTCGCGTTGGCGCGCTAGCTGCGTAGCGATGGTGCTGCGCACAATCTCGCTGTGTCGCGCGCGTTGGTGCTGCGCGCTGGCTTGCTTCCTGCGTAGCGATGGTGCCGCGCGCTGGCTTGCTTGCTGCGCGCGATGGTGCCGCGCGCGCGCGGCGCTGTTGCAGCGCGATGGTGGCGCGCGCTGGTGCAGCGATGGAGCCGCGCGCAGGCGGGCTGGTGCTGCGCGATGGTGCGCGCTTGCTTGCGCTGGCTGCTGGCGCTTCCACTGGTCATTTTCGCCACGAAGGAGGTTACTGTGCGGGAAATGGCCTTACAAACTCTGCGTGCCGATGCGGCTAAAAATACCTCTTTTGCACTCATTTTTTTTTCTTTCTCTTGAAAAATTCTTCATATTTTCTTGACCATGATGCAAAAAATCAGACCAAAATTCAATATATTTTTTTTTTTTTTTTTTTGGGGGTGGGGGTCGGCTCAAGTATTGGGGTGTCTATTCTTTGCTAGATCAAAAAAGCTCTAAGACCTCTTTAGGGGGTAAGGGATGAGAGGTGCCTAGGTCGGGTGGTGGGTGCCCGGCCTTTGTTGGCCTTAGCCTTGCTGCTCGGCCTTGGTCCCGGTTTTGGGGCGTCCGTCGAATGTCGCGGTCGAGCTCGCTCGGCGTCATTCGGCGACTTTCGGCGACCTTGTTTTTGCGGAAAAAAAGTAAATGTGTGCTGCTTTTCGCGTCCGATGGTTCTGGCTTAGCCTTGCTTGGTGCTTCCGTAGACCCAGCGGCAATTGCCGGGCATGCGGGGCCTTCGGCAAGGTCGTAGCCAAGTGAGCGGCCTTGTTTTTGCGGAAAAAGTAAATGTGTGCTGCTTTTCGCGTCCGGCAGTGCTGGCTTAGCCTTGCTTGGTGCTTCCGTAGACCAGCGGCAATTGCCGGGCCTGCGGGGCCTTCGGCAAGTCATAGCCAAGTGAGCGGCAGGGCGTGTGAGTGGTGATTTGGGCGTCGGTCGGCGGGCTCCGTGCTCGTGCCCGAACTGCTCGAAGGCCGTCGCTTGATCTTTCCCAAGCGCAGCTGTTGCCTTGAGGTTCGTTCGGTATCTGTGTTGCTTACCAACAAAAGCGGAATTTCTGGTTTCGGTTTTCCCGTCCGCCTTGTGCCCTTGCAGGTGCGGGGTGGGCCTTGGCAGCTCCGTGTTCCGGCGTGCCTCGCGCTCGGGCAGCAGCTGCCTCGGCCCACGAAGTCTCTGCCCGTTCTCTCGGATGCGGAATGCTGTGCATGGGCGTGAGGTCTTGGCCTCAATCGTCCAAGCTACGCGCATCGTCTCTTGTATGACGACCGCCGCACCCGTCTTGGCCGACCGGCCGAGGCCCCGAGCGGGGCCCAGAGAGGGCAGGTCATGCGGGCGCCGGCGTCGGGAAAGAATGCTACTGGTTGATCTGCCCGGTAGTCATATGCTTGTCTCAAAGATTAAGCCATGCATGTGTAAGTATGAACTAATT
>JAUJEM010000149.1:42500-50000 GCA_030448935.1 Citrus cavaleriei
TTGATTCGATTTTGATGCGAATACGAACCGTGGCGTGGCCTATCGATCCTTTAGACCTTGAATTTGAAGCTAGAGGTGTCGGAAAAGTTACCACGGGGATAAGCGGCTTGTGGCAGCGTAGCGTTCATAAGCGGCGTTGCTTTTTGATCCTTGATGTCGGCTCTTCCTATCATTGTGAGCGAGAATTCACCAAGTGTTGGATTGTTCACCCCCAATAGGGAGCGTGGTGGGTTTAGGCCGTCGTGAGGCAGGTTAGTTTTACCCCTGCGATGGCTGCGTCGTAATAGTAATTCAACCCTAATACGAGAGGAACCGTTGATTCGCACAATTGGTCCGCGCTTGGTTGAAAAGCGATGTGTGGCTACCGTCTTATTTGGATTATGACTGAAACGCCTCTAAGTCGAGAATCCGGGCTAGAAGCGGCAGCGTCGCCCGCCGCCCGTTTGCCCGACCCGCGGTAGGGACCTCCCGGTCCCGAGAGGCACGTGTCGTAGGCCAAGCCCCGCGGCGGCGGAAGGGCGCGGCGGCCGCCTTGAATCGTAATTCCCATCGGCGGCGGGTAGAATCCGCTGCGGGGCGACTTAAATACGCGGCGGGGTATTGTAAGTGGCGAGTGGCCTTGCTGCCACGATCCCGCGAGATTCAGCCCTCGTCGCTCAGGTTAAATCCCTCCCCCTCCCTCGCACCGTCTTCTCTTGTTCGGAACCCGCCGGAGGTTAGCCCCTGGCGCTGCGCCCTTGCGGACTGCCCCAGCCCAAGGCTCGGAGTGGACTTGTGTTTTTCACAGGCGGCTGGCACAAGGCGGCACACTTGCTCCAATGCTGAGGCTAACTCGGCACAAAGACTTGTGTGATGGCTCGAAAGGAGGCTCGGGCCTCGGAGCGGACTTGTGCTTTTTCATGAGGCTAACTCTCGGCAAAATCTAAGTGGCTGGCACAAAGGCGAAATTTGGCCAAAGAGCACTGTGGCTAACTCCCTGCGTCGACAATATCAGCCAAAAATCCCGCCCGGCCGAAAACTCGAAATTTGGCACAAGGATTTTGGCGAAAAATGGGCAGGGTCTCCGCATTATTTTCCTGTTTCGTCGAGAGGGTTGCGATACTTGCCCCCTCGGGAGGCCCCCCGCCGGTTCTGCCACAATCCGACCAATTCTCGGCCACGTTTGGCGTTGGTAAATTGGCCATAAAAGCAGGATCGGACCTCGGAATCGACTTCCGTCTCCTCCGGCAGTTAACGCCCGCACATATCTACAATGCCGGCCAAAAATCCCCTCCCCGCCCAGCGAAATTTGGGCAAAATCCGTGTCTTTGTATAGCTCACGGTTTTTGCCATTTTATAAAATTTGGGACCGGAGCTCGGCATAATTTCCCCACTTTTTGGTCCCATGAGATATCTGGCAGCTCTAAAATTTCAGCCCATTACGGTGCCGTTTACTACTTCTTCGAGTTTTTTGTGTCCGGTTTCTCCATTTTGGATTATTTTTAAAACTGTTTTTTCTCCATTTTGGACGATTTTAAAGCTGTTTTCAGCGACAAAAAAATTGTTCCCTAACCCCGCCATCCCATGTTCTGCGTCCGCGCAAAAAAATCTAGGCCTTCAAAACAAGTGGACGCTTGTCCACTTTGCCGTGGTAGTTTTCGCATGCGGAGGCTAGCTGCACCATCCGGCCCCCATGGGCAGCGGCGGCGTGCCGAAAAAGCGGCGCGGCTTCCCTTTGCCCTCGCGCGAGGGTGCTGTGCGTGCCCAAAAAGTGCCGTCGTGCGAGCAGCGATCGTGCTGGCTTGCTTTCATAGCGCGCGCTGCATGCCCCGCGATCGTGGGCAGCTTGCCTCGCGAGCCTGCGCTGCTGCTTGCCGCGCGCAAGCCTCGGCACGACTTCCTCACGCGGCGTGGGCTGCGTGCCTTGGTGGCGGCGCCCGCTGCCTTGCATCGCTCGAGCATCGGCGGTTTGCCTTGCTCGCGACCGCGTCAACGCTTATCGGCTCAGTCCGTCTCCCCATGCTCTGCGTCACGGGCAAAAAAATCTACCCCAAAAAGACTTGGTTGCTTGTCCCCTACCCGTTGCCCTTTCCGCAGTTCATTGGAGGCTACTGCTGCGGGAAGTTGCCTTAATATTTGAAAAGAAGATACGAAGATTTAGCTGCTGACTTGAACCCTTTACTTGGAGGTCAAAATTGCAAATAAAGTTTCAAACCCACCGTTGAGCCAACCTAATTTCTAGTAACTATGGGCACAAATATCATTTAAATGGCAAAGTAAAATATAAATTAATAATAAAACAAATAATTAATGATTTGGATCGTAATTGGATATTTAAGTTGTTGTTTTTTTACGTGGTGAATCAAATTAAAACGTCTTATGGTAAAAAAATATTAGGTTTAAAAAGTTCGTGGTACAAAAAATGTGTCAAAACATGAGAAAAATGTAAAATTAAGGGTTCAAGCTTCCCCCGCCCTGCGAGGAAGTGCCGGCGAACACGAACAAGCACAGGCGGCGGCGAGGTGCGCGCGCAATCTCGCGATGGTGCCGTCGCGGCTTGCTGCATAGCGCGCTGCCTGCCCGCGATCGCGGGCAGCTTGCCCGCGACCCTGCGCCGCTTGCCCTTGGCCGCGCGCTGCTGCCTCGCCAGCGTGGGCAGTTTGCCGCGCGAGCACAGGCTGCATCCTTGCCCGCGGCGTGCGCTGCGCGCGCAGCCTGCCTGCCCTGTGTGGCGAGCTGTGCCTGTTCCTCGCGAGTGGGTGAAGCATGGGCTGCTCGGGCATCCGCAGCCTCGCGAGAGTTCGATGCCTTGCGCAGGCGTGGGCAGCCTCGCGTGCGAGTGCCCAGCCTTGCCAAGCGAGCACAGCCCTCGCGCGCGCAAGTGGCCAGGGCCTTGTCGTGCCATTTTCGCACTAACGGGACGCGCGCTGGCTTGCTTGCTGCCAGCGATGGTGCCTCGCGCTTGGCGCTTGCTGTAGCGATGGTGCCTTGCGTTGGCGCGCTAGCTGCGCGCGCTGGCTGGCTTGCTGCTGCGTAGCGATGGTGCTGCGCGCAATCTCGCTATCAGCGATGGTGCAGCAGCGCGAAGGCTTGCCCAGTGCGTAGCGATGGTGCCTCGCGCTTGCGCGCATGCTGCGTAGCGATGGTGCAGCAGCGTTGGCCTGCTAGCTGCGCGCGCTGGCTTGCTTGCTGCACCCGATGGTGCTGCGCGCGCAATCTCGCTGTCGCAGCGATGGTGCAGCGATGGCTTGCTTGTTGCGTAGCGATGGTGCCAGCGCGCTGGCTTGCTTGTTGCGTAGCGATGGTGCATGCTGCGCTGGCTTGCTTGCTGCTGTAGCGATGGTGCAGCGCTTGCTGCGGCGATGGTGGCGTAGCGTAATCTCGCTGTCTGCGTAGCGATGGTGCAGCGCGCGAGCTTGCTTAGTGCGCGCCATGGTGCCTCTCGCTGGCGCGCATGCTGCTGTAGCGATGGTGCCTCGCGTTGGCCTGCTAGCTGCGCGCGCTGGCTTGCTGCTGCACCCGATGGTGCTGCGCGCAATCTCGCTGTCGCGTAGCGATGGTGCAGCGCGAGGCTTGCTGCTTCGCGCGATGGTGCCTCGCGATGGCGCGCTAGCTGCGCGCGATGGTGCTGCGCGCAATCTAGCTGTCAGCGCGCGATGGTGCCGCGCGCTGGCTTGCTTGATGCGCGCGATGGTGCAGCGCGCTGGCTGGCTTGCTGCTGCTGCGCGCGATGGGGCCTCGCGTGGGCGCGCGAGCGGCGCGCGATGGTGCTGCGCGCAATCTCGCTGTCCGCGCGCGATGGTGCCGCGCGCTGGCTTACTTGTTGCGCGCGATGGTGCCGCGCGCTGGCTTGCTTGCTGCGCGCGATGGTGCCTCGCGCTTGCGCGCTTGCTGCGCGCGATGGTGCCTCGCGTTGGCGCGCTAGCTGCGCGCGATGGTGCTGCGCGCAATCTCGCTGTCCGCGCGCGATGGTGCCGCGCGCTGCCTTGCTTGTTGCGCGCGATGGTGCCGCGCGCTGGCTTGCTTGCTGCTGCGTAGCGATGGTGCGGCGTGCGGCGCTGTTGCAGCGATGGTGGGTGGCGCTGGCTGGTGCAGCGATGGAGCGCGCGCAGGCGGGCTGGTGCTGCGCGATGGTGCGTGGCGGCTTGCTTGCGCTGGCTGCGGCGCTTCCACTGGTCATTTTCATACGAAGGGAGGTTACTGTGCGGGAAATGGCCTTGCCTCTCTGCACGTGCCGATGCGGCTAAAAATACCTCTTTTTGCACTCCATTTTTTTTTCTTTCTCTTGAAAAATTCTTCATATTTTCTTGACCATGATGCAAAAAATCAGACCAAAATTCAATATTTTTTTTTTTTTTTTTTGGGGGTGGGGGTCGGCTCAGTATTGGGGGTGTCTATTCTTTGCTAGATCAAAAAAGCTCTAAGACCTCTTTAGGGGGTAAGGGATGAGAGGTGCCTAGGTCGGGTGGTGGGTGCCCGGCCTTTGTTGGCCTTAGCCTTGCTGCTCGGCCTTGGTCGCCCGGTTTTGGGGCGTCCGTCGGAATGTCGCGGTCGAGCTCGCTCGGCGTCATTCGGCGACTTTCGGCGACCTTGTTTTTGCGGAAAAAGTAAATGTGTGCTGCTTTTCGCGTCCGATGGTTCTGGCTTAGCCTTGCTTGGTGCTTCCGTAGACCAGCGGCAATTGCCGGGCATGCGGGGCCTTCGGCAAGGTCGTAGCCAAGTGAGCGGCCTTGTTTTTGCGGAAAAAGTAAATGTGTGCTGCTTTTCGCGTCCGGCGGTCTGGCTTAGCCTTGCTTGGTGCTTCCGTAGACCCAGCGGCAATTGCTTGAACTGCGGGGCCTCGGCAAGTCATAGCCAAGTGAGCGGCAGGCGTGTGAGTGGTGATTGGAGGCGTCGGTCGGCGAGGCTCCGTGCTCGTGCCGAACTGCTCGAAGGCCGTCGCTTGATCTTTCCCAAGCGCAGCTGTTGCCTTGAGGTTCGTTCGGTATCTGTGTTGCTTACCAACAAAGCGGAATTTCTGGTTTTGGTTTTCCCGTCCGCCTTGTGCCCTTACGGGTGCGGGGTGGGGCGCGGCAGCTCCGTGTTCCGGCGTGCCTCGCGCTCGCAGGCAGCAGCTGCCTCGGCCCCGAAGTCTCTGCCCGTTCTCTCGGATGCGGAATGCTGTGCATGGGCGTGAGGTCTTGGCCTCAATCGTCCAAGCTACGCGCATCGTCTCTTGTATGACGACCGCCGCACCCGTCTTGGCCGACCGGCCGAGGCCCGAGCAGGGGCCAGAGAGAGGGCAGGTCATGCGGGCGCCGGCGTCGGGAAGAATGCTACCTGGTTGATCTGCCGGTAGTCATATGCTTGTCTCAAAGATTAAGCCATGCATGTGTAAGTATGAACTAATTAATTTGTGAAGCTGCGAATGGCTCATTAAATCGATTATAGTTTGTTTGATGGTATTTGCTACTCGGATAACCGTAGTAATTCTAGAGCTATCGTGCACCAAACCCGACTTACGGAAGGGATGCATTTATTAGATAAAGGTCGGCGGGCTCTGCCGTTTGCTGCGATGATTCATGATAACTCGGCGGATCGCAAGGCCACCGTGCGGCGGCGCATCATTCAAATTTCTGCCCTATCAACTTTCGATGGTAGGATAGAGGCCTACCATGGTGGTGACGGGTGACGGAGGTAGGGTTCGATTAGGAGGGGCACGAAAGCGGCTACCACATCCAAGGAAGGCGGCGGGCGCGCAAATTACCCAATCGACACGGGGAGGTAGTGACAATAAATAACAATACCGGGCTCTATGAGTGCAGTGGTGGAATAGTACAATCTAAATCCCTTGCGAGGATCCATTGGAGGGCAAAGTGCGGTGCCCGGCAGCCGCGGTAATTCCAGCTCAATAGCGTATATTTAAGTTGTTGCGGTTAAAAAGCTCGTAGTTGGACCTTGGGTTGGGTCGGCCGGTCCGCCTCGCGGTGTGCACCCGGCCGGCTCGTCCCTCTGCCGGCGATGCGCTCGGCCTTATGCTTGGCGGGTCGTGCGTGCCGGCCTTTATTTACTGAAAGAAATTAGAGTGCTCAAAGCAAGCCTACGCTCTGTATACATTAGCATGGGATAACATCATAGGATTTCGGTCTATCTGTTGGCCGCCGGGATCGGAGTAATGATTAACGAGGGGACAGTCGGGGGCATTCGTATTTCATAGTCGGAGGTGAAATTCTTGGATTTATGAAAGGCGAACAAGCTGCGAAAGCATTTGCCAAGGATGTTTTCATTAATCAGAAGCGAAAGTTGGGGGCTCGAAGGCGATCGAGATACCGTCCTAGTCTCAACCATAAGCGATGCCGACCCGGGGATCGGCGGATGTTACTTTTAGGACTCGCTGGCACCTTATGAGAAATCAAAGTCTTTGGGTTAGGGGGAGTATGGTCGCAAGGCTGAAACTTAAAGGGGTGACGGAAGGGCACCACCGGGAGTGGAGCTGCGGCTTAATTTGACTCAACACGGGGAAACTTACGAGGTCAGGACATAGTAAGGATTGTGGTGAGAGCTCTTTCTTGATTCTATGGGTGGTGGTGCATGGCCGTTCTTAGTTGGTGGGGCGATTTATGCAGTTAATTCCGTTATGAGCGAGACCTCGGCCTGCTAACTAGCTATGCGGAGGTATCCCTCCGTGGCCAGCTTCTTAGAGGGACTATGGCCGCTTAGGCCAAGGAAGTTTGAGGCAATAACAGTGCTGTGATGCCCTTAGATGTTACGGGGCCGCGCGCTTCTGCGATGTATTCAACGAGTCTATAGCCTTGGCGGCAGAGGCGGGTAATCTTTGAAATTTCATCGTGATGGGGATAGATCATTGCAATTGTTGGTCTTGACGAGGAATTCCTAGTAAGCGCGAGTCATCAGCTCGCGTTGACTACGTCCCTGCCTTTTTGTACACACCGCCCGTCGCTCCTACCGATTGAATGGTCGGTGAAGTGTTCGGATCGCGGCGGCGGCGGCGGTTCGCTGCCTGCGGCGTCGCGAGAAGTCCACTGAACCTTATCATTTAGAGGAAGGAGAAGTCGTAACAAGGTTTCCGTAGGTGAACTGCGGAAGGATCATTGTCGAAACCTGCTTTGTGAGCGACCCATGAAGCAGTTGATATCACCGGCGGCGGGAGGGTGCGCGTCCGCAGGCGCTCCTCCTTCCGCCCACGCCGCGAGGGAGAGGACTCGTCCCGCTCCCGGCTGGCGGCTCGCGAACCCCGGCGCGGACTGCGCCAAGGAAATCTAACGAGAGAAGCACGCTCCGCGGCCCGGAGGCGGTGCGCGCGCGAGTGCGGCGCCTTCTTTCACATGTATCAAAAGCGACTCTCGGCAGCGGATATCTCGGCTCTCGCATCGATGAAGAGCGTGGCGAAATGCGATACTTGGTGTGGTGCAGAATCCCGTGAACCATCGAGTCTTTGAGCATGAGTTGCGCCCCAAGCCATTAGGCGAGGCACGTCTGCTGGGTGTCACGCATCGTTGCCCCACCCCACCCCCAAACCAA
>JAUJEM010000149.1:62500-67500 GCA_030448935.1 Citrus cavaleriei
CACCGCGGCGGGCGGGTCGCCAGCGTCTGCCGGCCGAGAGACAGGCCAGGAGCGGCCCTTTCGGGGGCCTTCCCGGGCGTCGAGCAGTCGACTCGAGGCTGAGTACGGACAAGGGAATCCATTTGTTTAATTAAAACAAAGCATTGCGATGGTCCTGCGGATGCTCACGCAATGTGATTTTGCGCGGTGCTCACGAATGTCAAAGTGAAGAAATTCAACCAAAAGCGCGGGTAAGCGGCGGGAGTAACTATGACTCTCTTAAGGTAGCCAAATGCCTCGTCATCTAATTAGTGCGCGCATGAATGGATTAACGAGATTCCCCCTTTGTCTGTCTACTATCAGCGAAACCCACTGACCAAAGAGGCGGGCTTGGCGAGAATCGGCGGGGGAAAAAGACCTGTTGAGCTTGACTCTAGTCCGACTTTGTGAAATGACTTGAGAGGTGTAGTATAAGTGGGGGGCAGGAAGCGGCGAAAGTGAAATACCACTACTTTTAACGTTATTTTACTTATTAGTGAATCGGAGGCGGGGCCTTGCCCCTCTTTTTGGACCCAAGGCCCCCCCTCACGGGGGCGATCCGAGCGAGAAGACATTGTCGGGTGGGGAGTTTGGTGGGCGGCACACATCTGTTAAAAGATAACGCAGGTGTCTAAGATGAGCTCAACGAGAACAGAAATCTCGTGTGGAACAAAAGGGTAAAAGCTCGTTTGATTCTGATTTTGATGCGAATACGAACCGTGGCGTGGCCTGCTCGATCCTTTAGACCTTGAATTTGAAGCTAGAGGTGTCGAGAAAAGTTACCACGGGGATAAGCGGCTTGTGGCAGCCAAGCGTTCATAAGCGGCGTTGCTTTTTGATCCTTGATGTCGGCTCTTCCTATCATTGTGAAGCGAGAATTCACCAAGTGTTGGATTGTTCACCCACCAATAGGGAGCGTGGTGGGTTTAGGCCGTCGTGAGGCAGGTTAGTTTTACCCCTGCGATGGCTGCGTCGTAATAGTAATTCAACCTAGTACGAGAGGAACCGTTGATTCGCACAATTGGTCATCGCGCTTGGTTGAAAAGCCGATGTGTGTGGCTCTACCGTCTTTGGATTATGACTGAAACGCCTCTAAGTCGAGAATCCGGGCTAGAAGCGGCAGCGTGCGCCCGCCGCCCGTTTGCCCGACCCGCGGTAGGGACCTCCCGGTCCCGAGAGGCACGTGTCGTAGGCCAAGCCCCCCGCGGCGGAAGGGCGCGGCGGCGCCGCCTGAATCGTAATTCCCATCGGCGGCGGGTAGAATCCTTTGCGAGGCGACTTAAATACGCGACGGGGTATTGTAAGTGGCGAGTGGCCTTGCTGCCACGATCCGCGAGATTCAGCCCCTCGTCGCTCAGATTAAATCCCTCCCCCTCACTCGCACCGTCTTCTCTTGTTCGGAACCCGCCGGAGGTTAGCCCCTGCGCGCTGCGCGCCCCACGGACTGCTGAGCCCAAGGCTCGGAGTGGACTTGTGTTTTTTCACGAGGCGGCTGGCACAAGGCAGCACACTTGCTCCAATGCACGAGGCTAACTCGGCACAAAGACTTGTGTGATGGCTCGAAAGGAGGCTCGGGCCTCGGAGCGGACTTGTGCTTTTCATGAGGCTAACTCTCGGCAAAATCTAAGTGGCTGGCACAAAGGCGAAATTTGGCCAAAGAGCCTGTGGCTAACTCCACCAACGTCGACAATATCAGCCAAAATCCCCCTTGGCCCGAAAACTCGAAATTTGGCACAAGGATTTTGGCGAAAAATGGGCAGGGTCTCCGCATTATTTTCCTGTTTCGTCGAGAGGGTTGCGATACTTGCCCCCTCGGGAGGCCCCGCCCGGTTACGCCACAATCCGACCAATTCTCGGCCACGTTTGGCGTTCGGTAAATTGGCCATAAAAGCAGAGATCGGACCTCGGAATCGACTTCCGTCTCCTCAAAAGCAGTTAACGCCCGCACATATCTACAATGCCGGCCAAAAATCCCCTCCCCCAGCAGCGAAATTTGGGCAAAATCCGTGTCTTTGTATAGCTCACGGTTTTTTGCCATTTTATAAAATTTGGGACCGGAGCTCGGCATAATTTCCCCACTTTTTGGTCCCATGAGATATCTGGCAGCTCTAAAATTTCAGCCCATTACGGTGCCGTTTACTACTTCTTCGAGTTTTTGTGTCCGGTTTCTCCATTTTGGATTATTTTTAAAAGCTTTTTTTCTCCATTTTGGGACGATTTTAAAAGCTGTTTTCAGCGGCAAAAAAATTGTTCCTAACCCCGCCATCCCATGTTCTGCGTCGCGCAAAAAAATCTAGGCCTTCAAAACAAGTGGACGCTTGTCCACTTTGCCCGTGGTAGTTTTCGCATGGCGGAGGCTAGCTGCACCATCCGGCCCCCATGGGCAGCGGCGGCGTGAAAGAAAAAGCGCGCGGCGGCTTCCCTTTGCCTCGCGAGGTGCTGTGCGTGCCCGCAAAAGGTGCCCGTGCGAGCAGCGATCGTGCAGCTTGCTTGCTTCATAGCGCGCGCTGCATGCCCCGCGATCGTGGGCAGCTTGCCTCGCGAGCCTGCGCGGCATGCCGCGCGCGAGCCTCGGGACGACTTCCGCACGCGGCGTGGGCTGCGTGCCTTGGTGGCGGCGCCCGCTGCCTTGCATCGCTCGAGCATCGGCAGTTTGCCTTGCTCGCGACCGCGTCCAACGCTTATCAGCTCAGTCCGTCTCCCCATGCTCTGCGTCTGGGCAAAAAAATCTACCCCAAAAAGACTTGGTTGCTTGTCCCCTACCCGTTGCCCTTTCCCGCAGTTCATTGGAGGCTACTGCGGGAAGTTGCCTTAATATTTGAAAAGAAGATACGAAGATTTAGCTGCTGGCTTGAACCCTTTACTTGGAGGTCAAAATTGCAAATAAAGTTTCAAACCCACCGTTGAGCCAACCTAATTTCTAGTAACTATGGGCACAAATATCATTTAAATGGCAAAGTAAAATATAAATTAATAATAAAACAAATAATTAATGATTTGGATCGTAATTGGATATTTAAGTTGTTGTTTTACGTGGTGAATCAAAATTAAAACGTCTTATGGTAAAAAAATATGAGGTTTAAAAAGTTCGTGGTACAAAAAATGTGTCAAAACATGAGAAAAATGTAAAATTAAGGGTTCAAGCTTCCCGCCCGCCACTGCGAGGAAGTGCCGGCGAACACGAACAAGCACAGGCGGCGGCGAGGTGCCGCGCGCAATCTCGCGATGGTGCCGTGCGCGGCTTGCTGCATAGCGCGCGCTGCTGCCTGCCAGCGATCGCGGGCAGCTTGCCCCGCGACCTGCGCCGCTTGCCTTGGCCGCGCGCTGCTTACCTCGCCAGCGTGGGCAGTTTGCCGCGCGAGCACAGGCTGCATCCTTGCCCGCGGCGTGCGCTGCGCGCGCAGCCTGCCTTGTGTGAGGCGAGGCTGTGCTGTTCTCGCGAGTGGGTGAAGCATGGGCTGCTCGGGCATCCGCAGCCTCGCGCGCGAGTTCGATGCCTTGGCACGCAGGCGTGGGCAGCCTCGCGTGCGAGTGCCCAGCCTTGCCAGCGGCGAGCACAGCCTCGCGCGCGCAAGTGGCCAGGGCCTTGTCGTGCCATTTCTCGCACTTCGCAGACGCGGGCTGGCTTGCTTGCTGCCAGCGATGGTGCCTCGCGCTTGCGGCGCTTGCTGTAGCGATGGTGCCTTGCGTTGCGCGCTAGCTGCGCTGGCTGGCTTGCTTGCTGCGTAGCGATGGTGCTGCGCGCAATCTCGCTATCCGCAGCGATGGTGCAGCGCGCGAGGCTTGCTGGTGCGTAGCGATGGTGCCTCGCGCTTGCGCGCATGCTGCGTAGCGATGGTGCCGCAGCGTTGGCCTGCTAGCTGCGGCGCTGGCTTGCTTGCTGCACCCGATGGTGCTGCGCGCAATCTCGCTGTCAGCAGCGATGGTGCGCGCGATGGCTTGCTTGTTGCGTAGCGATGGTGCGCTGGCTTGCTTGTTGCGTAGCGATGGTGCAGCAGCTGGCTGGCTTGCTTGCTGCGAGCGATGGTGCAGCGCTTGCTGCGGCGATGGTGGCGTAGCGTAATCTCGCTGTCTGCGTAGCGATGGTGCAGCGCATGAGGCTTGCTTAGTGCGCGCCATGGTGCCTCGCGCTGGCGCGCATGCTGCGTAGCGATGGTGCCTCGCGTTGGCCTGCTAGCTGCGCGCGCTGGCTTGCTTGCTGCACCCGATGGTGCTGCGCGCAATCTCGCTGTCGCGTAGCGATGGTGCAGCAGCGCGAGCTTGCTGCCGCGCGATGGTGCCTCGCGTTGGCGCGCTAGCTGCGTAGCGATGGTGCTGCGCGCAATCTCGCTGTCGTAGCGATGGTGCGCGCGCTGGCTGGCTTGCTTGTTGCGCGCGATGGTGCCGCGCGCTGGCTTGCTTGCTGCGTAGCGATGGTGCCTCGCGTTGGCGCGCTAGCTGCGCGCGATGGGGCTGCGCGCAATCTCGCTGTCAGCGATGGTGCAGCGCGCGCTGGCTTGCTTGTTGCGTAGCGATGGTGCTGCTGGCGCTGGCTTGCTTGTTGCGTAGCGATGGTGCGCGCTGGCTTGCTTGTTGCGCGCGATGGTGCCGCGCGATGGCTAGCTAGCTGCGCGCGATGGTGCAGCGCAAAATCGCGCTATCAGCGCGCGATGGTGCTGCGCTCTTTCTAGCTTCCAGCGCGCGATGGTGCAGCGCGCTGGCTTGCTGCTGCGTAGCGATGGTGCAGCGGCGTGCGCGCGCTGTTGCAGCGATGGTGGCGCGCGCTGGTGCAGCGATGGAGCCGCGCGCAGGCGGGCTGGTGCTGCGCGATGGTGCATGGCGCGCTGCTTGCTTGCGGCTGGCTGCGGCGCTTCCACTGGTCATTTTCGCCACGAAGGAGGTTACATGCGGGAAATGGCCTTACAACTCTGCGTGCCGATGCGGCTAAAAATACCTCTTTTGCACTCCATTTTTTTTTCTTTCTCTTGAAAAATTCTTCATAT
>JAUJEM010000015.1:0-2500 GCA_030448935.1 Citrus cavaleriei
AGAGGTCTTAGAGCTTTTTTTGAACTAGCAGCAATAGACACCCCAAATACTTGAGAAGTACCCAACCCCCAAAAAAAAAAAATATATTGAATTTTGGTCTGATTTTTGCATCATGGTCAAGAAAAATATGAAGAATTTTTCAAGAGAAAGAAAAAATGGAGTGCAAAAGAGGTATTTTTAGCCGCGTCGCACGCAAGCATTGTGCGCCATTTCCCGCATGCACCTCCTCCTTCGAAATGACCAAAGGGAAGGCGCAGAGTCACGCCGCTGCTGACGCACACCATCGCGCAGCACCAGCCCGCCTGCGCCATGCTCCATCGCTGGCGGCACCAGCGCGCGCCTATCAGCCACCAACGACGCTGCTGCACCATCAACAGTGGCCAGCGAAGCGCTGTCACCTGCACCATCGCAGCTTCAGAAAGCATCGCCGCCTTGCACCATCGCTGGCGCCAGCTGACAGCAAGAGGCTGCCAGCAGCACCATCGCTGACAGCGAAAACAAGCCAGCCATACCATCGCCAAGAACACCATCGCGCGCAGCAAGCAAGCCAGCGCGCGGCGCCATCCCTTGTATAACAAACAGCCAGCGCGCAGCACCATCGCGCGCGCAACAAAGCAAGGCCAGCGCGCGGCCCCATCAGCCAATGAGGACAGCGAGATTGCGCGCAGCACCATCGCGCGCAGATAGCGCGCCAACGAGGCACCATCGCGCGCAGCAAGCAAGCCAGCGCGCGGCGGCGCCATCGCGCGCAACAAACAAGCCAGCGCGCGGCACTGCATCGCTTGCTTGCCGGACAGCGGTGCGCGCAGCACCATCGCGCGCAGCTAGCGCGCGCCAACGCGCGGGCACCATCGCGCGGAAACAAGCAAGCCTGCGCGCGGCACCATCTTCGCGCGGACAGCGAATTGCGCGCAGCGCCATCGGGTGCAGCAAGCAAGCCAGCGCGCGCAGCGGGCAGTCCAACGAGAGGCACCACAGCGCGCAGCATGCGCGCCAAGCGCGAACACCATCGCGCACCAAAGCAAGCTCGCGGAGAGCTGCACCATCGCTACAAGAGACAGCGAGATTACGCGCCAGCCACCATCGCCGCAGCAAGCGCAGGCACCATCGAGGAGCACCGCAGCAAGCAAGCCAGCAAGCGCTGCACCATCGCTACGCGAAAACAAGCGCATAGCGCGCTTCATTCATCGCGTAACAGCAAGCTTATCAGCAGCACCATCGCGCGGACAGCTAGATTGCGCGCAGCACCATCGCGCGCAGGGAGCATGCCAGCGCGCGCAGCTAGCAGGCCAACGCACCATCATCGCGCAGTAAGCGTGCAAAGCGCTGCAGGCACCATCGCAGCGCACCAAGCAAGCCAGCCAGCCGCACCATCGCGGCGGATAGCTTAGGTGCGCGGCAGCACCATCGCGAGCAACAAGCAAGCCAGCGCCGCGCAGCTAGCGCGCCAACGCAGCAAGGCACCATCGCCGCGCAGCAAGCGCGCAAGCGAGCACCATCGCGGGCAGCAAGCAAGCCAGCGCGCGGCTCCGTTTAGTGCGTAGAAATGGCGCGACAAGGCCCTGGCCACGGCGCCGCTGGCTGGTGCTCGCTCGCTTGGCAAGGCCGGGCACTCTCGCACGCTTGAGGCACGCTTCCGTGCCAAGGCATCGAACTCTCGCGCGCGAGGCTGCGGATGCCAGGCAGCCCATGCTTCACCCACTCGCGAGGAACAGGCACAGCTCGCCGCCTTGCAGGCTTCAGCGCGCGCAGCGCACGCTCGCGGGCAAGGATGCAGCCAGGCTCTGTGGCAAGCCTGCCCTGGTTGGCGAGGCAAGCAGCCGCGCTCGCGGGCAAGCGGCGCAGGGTCGCGAGGCAAGCTGCCCGCGATCGCGGGGCAGGCAGCCGCGCGCTTGCAAGCAAGCGCCGCAGCACCATCGCGAGATTGCGCAGCACCTCGCTCGCTCGCCCAGGCTTGTTCGTGCCCGTCGGCACTTCCCTCGCAGGTGGCGGGGCGGGAAGCGCGCTGCCCTTTCTCGGCGCTGCACCCTTTGTTCCATGGGGGCCGGATGGTGCAGCTAGCCTCCGTCATGCGAGAAACTACCACGGGCGGTGGACAAGCGTCGACTTGTTTTGAAGGCCTAGATTTTTGCGCGGACGCCTGAGAACATGGGATAGCGGGGTTGGGAACAATTTTTTTGCAGCTGGAAAACAGTTTTAAAAATCGTCAAAATGGAGAAAAAACAGTTTTAAAAATAATCCAAAATGGAGAAAGCAGGGACACAAAAAACTCGGAAGAAGTAGTAAGCGGCACCGTAATGGGCTGAAATTTTAGGAGCTGCCGTATTATCTCATGGGACCAAAAGTGGGGAAATTATGCCGGAGACTCAGGGTCCCAAATTTTAGGCAAAAATGGCCAAAAACCGTGAGCTATCAGCACACAGATTTTGCCCAAATTTCAGCGTTTTCGGGCGGGAGGATTTTTGGCGGCATTGTAGATATGTGCGGGCGTTAACCGTCG
>JAUJEM010000015.1:10000-12500 GCA_030448935.1 Citrus cavaleriei
TCGCGCAGCACCAGCCAGCCGCCTGCTGCGGCGGCTCCATCGTGGCACCAGCAGCGCCACCATCGCGGCGGCAACAGCGCGCGCGCGGCATAGCGGCTGTCACCAGCGCGCAGCAAGCAAGCCAGCGCGCGGCACCATCGCGCAGGGAAGCAAGCCAGCGCGCAGCACCATCGCGGACAGCGAGATTGTGCCAGCACCATCATGCGCAGCTAGCGGCAACGCGAGGCACCATCGCGCGCAGCAAGCAAGCAGCGCGCGCGCATCTCGCGCGCAACAAGCAAACCAGCGCGCAGCACCATCGCGCGCAACAAGCAAGCCAGCGCGCGCGGCACCATCGCGCGCGGACAAGCAAACCAGCGCGCAGCCCCATCGCGCGCAGCTAAGCGCGCCGCCGCGAGCACCATCGCGCGCGGCAAGCAAGCCAGCGTAGCGGCATCATCGCGGCGCAACAAGCAAGCGCAAGCGCGAGCACCATCGCGCGGACAGCGGATGCGCGCAGCGCCAGCGCAGCTAGCGGCCTCGCGAGCACCATCGCGCAAGCAAGCAAGCCTGGCGCGGCTTTTCATGTCCCAGCAAGCGGACAAGCACCATCCCGCGCGCAGCACCATCGGGTGCAGCAAGCAAGCCAGCGCGCAGCGCCAGCAGGCCAACGCGAGGCACCATCGCGCGCAGCATGCGCGCCAGCGCGCGGCACCATGGCGCGCACCAAGCAAGCCTGCGCGCGCGGCACCATCGCGCGCAGACAGCGAGATTACGGCGGCGCCACCATCGCTCGCAGCAAGCAAGCCGGCAACCATCGCGCGCAGCAAGCAAGCCAGCGCGCGGCACCATCGCGCGCAACAAGCAAGCCAGCGCGCGGCACCATCGCGCGCAACAAGCAAAGCCATCTGCACCACCATCGCGCGGACAGCGAGATTGCGCGCAGCACCATCGCGAGCAACAAGCAAGCCAGCATGCCGGAGCGGCCACCGGAGCACCATCGCGCGCAAGCAAGCGTGCAAAGCGCGAGCACCATCGCGCGCCCAAGCAAGCCTGTAGCGGCACCATCGCGCGCGGATAGCGAGATTGCGCGCAGCACCATCGCGCGCAGCAAGCAAGCCAAGCGCGCCCAGCTGCGGCGCCAGCGTAAAGGCACCATCGCGCGCAGCAGCGGCAAGCGCGCGAGCACCATCGGGTGCAGCAAGCAAGCCAGCGCGCGGCTCCGTTAGTGCGAGAAATGGCACGACAAGGCCCTGGCCACTTGCGCGCGCGAGGCTGTGCTCGCTCGCGGGGCAAGGGTGGGCACTCTCGCCTGTGAGGCTGCCCGCTTCCGGGCCAAGGCATCGAACTCTCGCGCGCGAGGCTGCGGATGCCGGCAGCCCATGCTTCACCCACTCGCGAGGAACAGGCACGGCTCGCCCGCGCGCGGGCTGCGCGCGCAGCGCACGCTCGCGAGCAGGATGCAGCCAGGCTCGCGCGGCAAGCTGCCCACGCTGGCGAGGCAAGCAGCCAGCTCGCGGGGCAAGCTGCCCGCGATCGCGGGGCAAGCTGCCCGCGATCGCGGGGCAGGCAGCGCGCGCTTGCGAGCAAGCCGCGCACGGCACCATCGCGAGATTGCGCGCGGCACCCTCGCTCGCTCGCCCAGGCTTGTTCGTGCCCGTCGGCACTTCCCTCGCAGGTGGCGGGCGGGAAGCCGCGCTCGCCTTTCGGCGCTGCTGCCGCTGTTCCATGGGGGCCGGATGGTGCAGCTAGCCTCCGTCATGCGAGAAACTACCACGGGCAGTGGACAAGCGTCCGACTTGTTTTGAAGGCCTAGATTTTTTGCGCGGATTTAGATCATTGGATGGCGGGGTTAGGGATCATTTTTTTTGCCGCTGGAAAACAGTTTTAAAAATCGTCCAAAATGTAGAAAAATCTGTTTTATATTTAATCCTAAATGGAGAAAGCAGGGACACAAAAAAACTCGGAAGAAGTAGTAAGCGGCACCGTAATGGGCTGAAATTTTAGGAGCTGCCGTATTATCTCATGGGACCAAAAAGTGGGAAATTATGCGGACTCGGGTCCCAAATTTTAGGCAAAAATGGCCAAAAACCGTGAGCTATCTGACACAGATTTTGCCCAAATTTCAGCGTTTTCGGGCGGGAGGATTTTGGCGGCATTGTAGATATGTGCGGGCGTTAACCGTCGGAGGAGACGGAAGTCGATTCGAGGTCGGATCTGTTTATGGCCAATTTGCAGCAGCAAAGCGTGGCCGAGGTGGTCGGATTGTGGCGAGAGGGGCGGGGGGCCTCCCGAGGGGGCAAGTATCGCAACCCCTCTCGGCGAAACAGGAAAAATAATGCGGGAGACCACTGGCCCATTTTTGGCCAAAATCCAAAATCCCAAATTTCGAGTTTTCGGGCGGCGTGGGATTTTTGGCTGATATTGTCGGCGTTGGTGGGAGTTAGCCACGAGGCTCTTTGGCCAAATTTCGCCTTTGTGCCAGCCACTTAGATTTTGCCGAGAGTTAGCCTCATGAAAA
>JAUJEM010000015.1:20000-22500 GCA_030448935.1 Citrus cavaleriei
TCCATCGCGCTGACAGCCAGGATTGCGCGCCCAGCCCCATCGCAAGCAGCTAGCGCGCCAACGCGAGGTCCAGCGCGCGCAGCAAGCAAGCCAGCGGGCACCATCGCGCGCAACAAGCAAGCCAGCGCTTGGCGGCACCATCCAGCGGATAGCGGATTGTGCGCAGCGCACCATCAGCAAAGCGCAGCTAAGCGCCAACGCGAGGCACCATCGCGAAGCAAGCAAGCCTGCGCGCGGCACCATCAGCGGACAGCGAGATTGCGCGCAGCACCATCGGGTGCAGCAAGCAAGCCAGCCCAGCCACGCAGCAGCAGGCCAACGCGAGGCACCATCGCGCGCAGCATGCGCGCCAGCGCGAGCACCATGGCGCGCACCAAGCAAGCCTGCGCGCGGCACCATCGCGCGCAGACAGCGAGATTACGCGCGCCACCATCGCCGCAGCAAGCGCGGCACCATCGCGCGCAGCAAGCAAACCAGTAGCGGCACCATCGCAGCGCAACAAGCAAGCCAGTAGCGGCACCATCGCGCGCAACAAACAAGCCATCGCGGCACCATCGCCGCGCGGACATCGAGATTGCGCGCAGCACAATCGGGTGCAGCAAGCAAGCCATGGCGCAGCTAGCGGCCAACGCGGCGGCACCATCGCGCGCAGCATCTTGCAAGCGCGAGCACCATCGCGCGCGCAAGCAAGCTAAGCCAGCGGCACCATCGTCAGCGGATAGCGAGATTGCGCGCAGCACCATCGCGCGCAGCAAGCAAGCCGGTAGCGCGCAGCTAGCGCCAACGCAAGGCACCATCGCGCGCAGCTTGCCCGCTATCGCGCGGCACCATCGCGGGCAGCAAGCAAGCCAGCGCGCGGCTCCGTTAGTGCGAGAAATGGCACGACAAGGCCCTGGCCACTTGCGCGCGCGAGGCTGTGCTCGCTCGCAGCAAGGCTGGGCACTCTCGCACGCGAGGCTGCTTGCGCTTCGTGCCAAGGCATCGAACTCTCGCGCGCGAGGCTGCGGATGCCGAGCAGCCCATGCTTCACCCACTCGCGAGGAACAGGCTGGCTCGCCCGCGCGCAGCAGGCTGCGCGCGCAGCGCACGCTCGCGAGCAAGGATGCAGCCAGGCTCGCGCGGCAAACTGCCCACGCTGGCCCGAGGCAAGCAGCGCGCGCTCGCGAGGCAAGCGGCGCAGGGTCGCGGGGCAAGCTGCCGCGATCGCGGGGCAGGGCGTGGCGCTTGCGAGCAAGCGCGCACGGCACCATCGCGAGATTGCGCGCGGCACCCTCGCTCGCTCGCCCAGGCTTGTTCGTGCCCGTCGGCACTTCCCTCGCAGGTGGCGGGCGGGAAGTGGCGCTCGCCTTTCGGGCGCTGCTGCCCATTTGTTCCATGGGGGCCGGATGGTGCAGCTAGCCTCCGTCATGCGAGAAACTACCACGGGCAGTGGACAAGCGTCCGACTTGTTTTGAAGGCCTAGATTTTTTGCGCGGGCCTTGAGAACATGGGATAGCGGGGTTAGGGAACAATTTTTTGCAGCTGGAAAACAGTTTAAAAATCGTCAAAATGGAGAAAAAACAGTTTTAAAAATAATCCAAAATGGAGAAACAGGGACACAAAAAAACTCGGAAGAAGTAGTAAACGGCACCGTAATGGGCTGAAATTTTAGGAGCTGCCGTATTATCTCATGGGACCAAAAGTGGGGAAATTATGCCGAGACTCGGGTCCCAAATTTTAGGCAAAAATGGCCAAAAACCGTGAGCTATCTCAGACACGGATTTTGCCCAAATTTCAGCGTTTTCGGGCGGGAGGATTTTGGCGGCATTGTAGATATGTGCGGGCGTTAACCGTCGGAGGAGACGGAAGTCGATTCGAGTCGGATCTGTTTATGGCCAATTTGCGAGCAAAGCGTGGCCGAGAGGTGGTCGGATTGTGGCGAGAAGCCGGGCGGGGGGCCTCCCGGGGCAAATATCGCAACCCCTCTCGGCGAAACAGGAAAAATAATGCGGGAGACCACTGGCCCATTTTTCGGCCAAAATCCTTGTGCCAAATTTCGAGTTTTCGGGCGGCGTGGGATTTTTGGCTGATATTGTCGGCGTTGGTGGGAGTTAGCCCACAGGCTCTTTGGCCAAATTTCGCCTTTGTGCCAGCCACTTAGATTTTGCCGAGAGTTAGCCTCATGAAAAAGCACAAGTCCGCTCCGAGGCCCGAGCCTCCTTTCGGAGCCATCACACAAGTCTTTGTGCGAGTTAGCCTCGGGCATTGGAGCAAGTGTGCTGCCTTTGTGCCAGCCGCCTCGTGAAAAAACACAAGTCCACTCCAGGAGCCTTGGGCTGGGGCAGTCCGTGCGGGCGTGTGCGCGCGCGAGGCTAACCTCCGGCGGGTTCGAACAAAGAGAAGGCGGTGCGTGTGAGTGAGGGGAGGGACGAATCTGGCGGCGTAGGGCTGAATCTCGGTGGATCGTGGCAGCAAGGCCACTCTGCCACTTACAATACCCGTCGCGTATTTAAGTCGTCTG
>JAUJEM010000015.1:37500-40000 GCA_030448935.1 Citrus cavaleriei
TCCGAGATGAGGCATCGAAAGTGGGCACTGCACCCACCTATCTTAGAGGCGCTGCACAACTATGGTGGCGTCGCAAGCATGGCGAGATGGGCAAGGGCATTTGCGCCATCGACACTTGGGCCGACTTCAAGCAAGAACTCCGAAAGCAGTTCGCCCCAAGCAATGCGGAGAAGGAAGCGCGAGTGCGCTTACGTCGCCTCCAGCAATCGGGTAGCATTCGGGACTACATCAACGAGTTCACTACCCTCATGTTGGAGATAAGCGACATGTCCGACAAAGATTCACTCTTCTACTTCCAAGATGGCCTCAAGGATTGGGCCAAGACCGAGCTTGATAGGCGTGGTGTTCAAACACTTGACGACGCCATTGCCGTTGCGGAATCGCTCACCGAATACTCTACCCAATCCAAGGACAAAAAGGCCAACCAAGGCAAAGGTGGGGGAGAGAGTCGCAAGGACAAAGGCAACAACCGCAAAGATTGGGGGCAGAAAAAGCCGCCTAGCAACAAGAGTTGGCAAGGAAAATCGGAGGGCAAGAAGGAGGCGCCAAAGCCGCGAAGCCCATGCTTCATATGCAATGGTCCTCATTGGGTACGCGACTGTCCGGAGAAGAGGTCGCTTAATGCTCTTGCTGCCCAACTCAAGAGCAACCCCGCAATGTCCACGGAGGAACCCCAACTCAGCATGGGTTCTCTCCAACGCCTCGGCGCACTCAATCGCCAACAGCCCGCACTCGTCAAGAAAGGGCTCATGTATGTAAGCGCAAAGGTAAACGGTCAGTCCGTTCGCGCGCTAGACACGGAGCAACACACAATTTCGTGTCCGTGGACGAGGCCAAGCGCTTAGGCCTCAAGGCCACCAAGGAAGGAGGCACAATGAAGGCTGTGAACTCACCCGCCAAGCCAATTGCGGGAATCGCACAAGGCGTGCACATCACACTTGGTACGTGGAGCGGAAAGCTTGACTTCTCCATCGTGCCCATGGACGACTTCAAGATGGTCCTCGGCATGGAATTCTTCGACCAAGTCCATGCCTTCCCACTGCCCGCTACAAACTCCCTAAGCATCCTCGACGGGAGTAAAGCATGCATGGTACCGCGGAGCGAGGCAAGTCCGAGAGGAGAAGACACTCTCCGCCATGCAATTCAAATGGGGTTTCATGAAGGAACGAAGCTTCTTGGTCTGCATTCGGGATCTAAATGATGAAGGAAATTGCGGTATGTCGGCAAGCCTAGTCCCTCCACGAATTCAAGCCGTCCTCAATGAGTACAAGGACGTGATGCCTCTAGAACTTCCGAAGAAGCTCCCACCTCGACGAGAGATAGATCATGCAATCGAGCTGGAACAAGGCGCGAAGCCACCAGCCTTGGCGCCCTACCGCATGGCGCCACCCGAACTAAAGGAGTTACGGAGACAAATCAAAGACTTGATGGACGCAGGATACATTCGCCCCTCAAAAGGCCCATTCGGTGCACCGATCCTCTTCCAAAAGAAAAAGGATGGAACGCTGCGAATGTGCATCGACTATAGAGCGCTCAACAAGATCACCATCAAGAACAAGTATTTGATTTCCTTGATCGCGGACTTGTTCGACCAGCTTGGCAAAGTGCGGTACTTCACCAAACTTGACCTGCGCTCCGGGTACTATCAAGTGCGCATCACTAAGGGAGACAAATCGAAGACAACATGCACAATAAGGTACGGGTCTTTCGAATTCCTTGTGATGCCTTTTGGCCTTACTAATGCACCCGCCACATTTTGCACACTCATGAACAAGGTGCTCCAACCATTCCTCGACCGCTTTGTGATCGTGTACTTTGGATGACATCGTGGTATATAGCACCGCGCTCGAGGATCATGCCCAACACTTGCGACAAGTCCTCCAAGTACTTTGAGACAATGAGCTCTTCCGCAAGTTGGAGAAGTGCTCGTTTGCCCAATAAGAAGTGGAGTTCCTTGGCCACAAGATTGCGGGCAGGAAGCTTATGATGGAAAATGCCAAAGTGAAGGCCATCCTCGAATGGGAGCCTCCCTCGAAAGTGCCTGAGCTTCGCTCATTCCTTGGGTTGGTGAATTACTATCGCCGTTTCATTAAGGGCTATTCAGCCAAGGCGGCACCCTTGACGGATATGCTCAAGAAAAACAGAACGTGGCATTGGTCCGAAGAGTGCCAACGTGCATTCGAGGAGTTGAAGAAGGCAATTTCGGAGGAACCAGTCCTCGCTCTTCCGGACCACACCAAGCCCTTCGAAGTTCAAACGGATGCCTCGGATTTCGCCATAGGTGGAGTCCTTATGCAAGAAGGCCACCCAATAGCGTTCGAGAGTCGAAAGCTAAATGACACGGAACGCCGCTACACGGTGCAAGAAAAGGAGATGACAGCCATCATCCATTGTCTAAGAGTGTGGCGACATTACTTGCTTGGCTCACACTTCACGATCATGACGGACAACGTGGCGACAAGCTACTTTCAAACTCAAAAGAAGTTGAGTCCAAAGCAAG
>JAUJEM010000015.1:45000-47500 GCA_030448935.1 Citrus cavaleriei
ACGCAGCAAGCAAGCCAGCGCGCACCATCGCGCGCAATAAGCAAGCAAGCCGCGCTGCACCATCGCGCGCGGACAGCGAGATTGGCAACACAGCACCATCGCTACGCAGCTAGCGGCCAACGCGAGGCACCATCGCTACAGCAAGCAAGTCGCGCGCTGCACCATCGCTGACAGCGACAGCGAGGCGCGCAGCACCATCGCAGCAAGCAAGCCAGCGGGCCGCAGCTAGCAGGCCAACGCGAGGCACCATCGCCGCGCAGCATGCGCGCCAGCGCGAGGCACCATGGCGCGCACCAGCAAGTAAGCGCGCCGCACCATCGCTACGCAGACAGCGAGATTACGCGCGCCACCATCGCCGCAGCAAGCGCGCACCATCGCGCGCAGCAAGCAAGCCAGCTGGGCACCATCGCGCGCAACAAGCAAGCCAGCGCCACGCACCATCGCCGCAACAAGCAAGCCATCGCCGCACCATCGCTGACAGCGAGATTGGCGCGCAGCACCATCGGGTGCAGCAAGAAGCCAGCGCCGCCGCAGCTAGCAGGCCAACGCTGCACCATCGCTGCAGCATGCGCGCAAGCGCCAGGCACCATCGCGCGCACTAAAAGCAAGCCCGCGCGCGGCACCATCGCTGATAGCGAGATTGCGCGCAGCACCATCGCGCAGAAAGCAAGCAAGCCAGCAAGGCAGCTAGCGCCAACGCAAGGCACCATCGCGCGCAGCAAGCGCGCAAGCGCGAGGCACCATCGCGGGCAGCAAGCAAGCCAGCGCTGCCCGTAGGTGCGAGAAATGGCACGACAAGGCCCTGGCCACTTGCGCGCGCGAGGTCTGTGCTGCCGCTTGGCAAGGCTGGGCACTCTCGCACGCGAGGCTGCCCACGCCTGCGTGCCAAGGCATCGAACTCGCGCGCGAGGCTGCGGATGCCCGAGCAGCCCATGCTTCACCCACTCGCGAGGAACAGAGGCACAGCTCGCCTCACAAGGCAGGCTGCGCGCGCAGCGCACGCTCGCGGGCAAGGATGCAGCCTGTGCTCGCGCGGCAAACTGCCCACGCTGGCGAGGCAAGCGCGCGCTCGCGGCAAGCGGCGCGCAGGTCGCGAGGCAAGCTGCCCGCGATCGCGAAGGGGCAGGCAGCGCGCTTGCGAGCAAGCCGCGCACGGCACCATCGCGAGATTGCGCGCGGCACCCTCGCCGCTTCCTTGAGCTTGTTCGTGCCGTCGGCACTTCCCTCGCAGTGGCGGGCGGAAGCCGCGCCGCTTTTCTGGCCTGCCTTCTTTGTTCCATGGGGCCGGATGGTGCAGCTAGCCTCCGTCATGCGAGAAACTACCACGGGCAGTGGACAAGCGTCCGACTTGTTTTGAAGGCCTAGATTTTTTTGCGCGGACGCAGAACATAGGGATGGGGTTAGGGAACAATTTTTTTACGCTGGAAAACAGATTTTAAAAATCGTCCAAAATGGAGAAAAAACAGTTTTAAAAATAATCCAAAATGGAGAAACAGGACACAAAAAAACTCGGAAGAAGTAGTAAACGGCACCGTAATGGGCTGAAATTTTAGGAGCTGCCGTATTATCTCATGGGACCAAAAAGTGGGGAAATTATGCCGAGCTCGGGTCCCAAATTTTAGGCAAAAATGGCCAAAACCGTGAGCTATACAAAGACACGGATTTTGCCCAAATTTCAGCGTTTTCGGGGCGGGAGGATTTTTGGCGGCATTGTAGATATGTGCGGGCGTTAACCGTCGGAGGAGACGGAAGTCGATTCCGAGGTCGGATCTGTTTATTGCCAATTTACAGAACTCCGAAACGTGGCCGAGAATGGGTCGGATTGTGGCGTAAGCCAGGGCGGGGGGCCTCGAGGGGGCAAGTATCGCAACCCTCTCGACGAAACAGGAAAAATAATGCGGGAGACCCGGCCCATTTTTCGCCAAAATCCTTGTGCCAAATTTCGAGTTTTCGGTGGGTGGGATTTTTGGCTGATATTGTCGACGTTGGTGGGAGTTAGCCACAGGCTCATTGGCCAAATTTCGCCTTTGAGCCAGCCACTTAGATTTTGCCGAGAGTTACCCTCATGAAAAAGCACAAGTCCGCTCCGAGGCCCGAGCCTCCTTTGAGCCATCACACAAGTCTTTGTGCGAGTTAGCCTCGGGCATTGGAGCAAGTGTGCCTTTGTGCCAGCCCGCCTCGTGAAAAAACACAAGTCCACTCCGAGCCTTGGTGTTGGGCAGTCCGTGCGGGCGTGTGCGCGCGGGCTAACCTCCCGGCGGGTTCGAACAAGAGAAGACGGGTGCGAGTGAGGGGAGGGACGAATCTGAGCGGCGTAGGGCTGAATCTCGGTGGATCGTGGCAGCAAGGCCACTCTGCCACTTACAATACCCCGTCGCGTATTTAAGTCGCCCGCAAAGGATTCTACCCGCCGCTCGATGGGAATTACGATTCAAGGCGGCCGCCGCGCCCTTCCGCCGCGGGGCTTGGCCTACGACACGTGCCCTCGGGGACCGGGAGG
>JAUJEM010000015.1:55000-57979 GCA_030448935.1 Citrus cavaleriei
GCCGTCGGCACTTCCCTGCATGAGTGGCGGGCGGGAAGCCGCGCCGCCTTTCAGCACGCCGCCATTTATTCCATGGGGGCCGGATGGTGCAGCTAGCCTCCGTCATGCAGAAACTAATACTGGGCAAAGGGACAAGCTGTCCGACTTGTTTTCAAGGTTTAGATTTTTCATGACGCAGAACATGGGATGCGGGAGTTAGGAACAATTTTTTTCGCTGGAAAACATTTTAAAAATCGTCAAAATGGAGAAAAAACAGTTTTAAAATAATCCAAAATGGAGAAACCGGACACAAAAAAACTCGGAAGAAGTAGTAACTAAAATCAGTAATGGGCTGAAATTTTAGGAGCCAGATATCTCATGGGACCAAAAAGTGGGGAAATTATGCTGAGACTCAGGTCCCAAATTTTAGGCAAAAATGGCCAAAACCGTGAGCTGGCTATAAACACAGTGATTTTGCCTAAATCAGCGTTTTCGGGCGGGAGGGATTTTGGCCGGCATTCAGATATGCGCGGCGTTAACTAGTCGGAGGAGACTAAGTCGATCTCCGAGGTCCGGATCCTGTTTTATGGCTAATTTACGCGTGCCAAACGTGGCGGGAATTGGCGGATTGTGGCCGGGGCGGGGGGCCTCGAGGGGCAAGTACTCGCAGCCCCTCTCATTTAAACAGAAAAATAACGCGAGACCTCAGCCATTTTCGGCCAAAATCCCTTGTTAGAGATTTGAGTTTCGGGCGGCGTTGGATTTTTTGGCCGCAATATTGTCGACGTTGGTAGAGGTTAGCCACGTGCTCTTTGCCACCGCCTTTGGCCAGCCACTTAGATTTTGCGAGAGTTAGCCTCATGAAAAAGCCACAAGTCCACTCAGCCCGGCCTCCTTTCGGAACCATCACCTGAGTCTTTGTGCGAGTTAGCCTGGGCATTGGAGCAAGTGTCTTGCCTTTGTGCCCGGCCAGCCTCGTGAAAAAAACACAAGTCCCACTCAGGAGCCTTGAGGTGGGAGGCAGTCCACGTCTTGGGCGTGTCTTTGCCCCGCAGAGGTAACCTCCGAGCGGGTTCGAACAAGAGAGACGGTGCGAGTGAGGGGAAGGGAGGCCGATCTGGCGGCATGGCGGAATCTCGGTGGATCGTGGCGGCAAAACTCTGCCCTTACAATACCGTCAGCGTATTTAAGTCGTGCGCAAAGAGATTCTACCCGCCGCTCGATGGGAATTACGATTCAAAGGCGCCGCGGCTCCTTCGCTTGAGGGGCCTCGCCTACGTACACGTGCCTGCGGGACTGGGAGGTCCCTCTGCGTGGTCGGCAACGGGCGACGGGCGCACGCGTCGCTTCTAGCCTTGATACACTTAGAGTGTTGGGCCATAATCAGGCGCACGGCTTAGCCAGCATGTCGGCTTTTCAACCAAGCGCGATGACCAATTGTGCGAATCACTTGATTTCCTCTCGTACTAGGTTGCACTACTATTACGACGCGAGTCATGTGAGGGCAAACTAACCTTTGTCTCACGGTCTAAACCTAAAGCTCACGTTCACATTGGTGGGTGAACAATCAACACTTGGTGAATTTCGTCACAATGATAGGAAGAGCTTGACATCGAAGGATCAAAAAAAGAATGCTGCCATTTAAACGCCACGCTACAAGCCGGTTATCCTGGTAACTTTTTCCGACACCTCTAGCTTCAAATTCAAGGTCTAAAGGATCGATAGGCCACGCTTTCACGGTTCGATTCGATCAAAATCGAATCAAACGAGCTTTACCCTTTGTTCCATTACGAGATTTCTGTTCTCGTTGAGCTCATCAACAGGACACCACGTTATCTTTTAACAGATCTTACGCTTGACCAAACTCCACACCTCGACAATGTCTTCGCTGGATCGCTCCATTGAGGGGCCTTGTCCAAAAAGAGGGCAAAGGCTCGCCTCCCGATCTGCACGGAATAAGTAAAATAACGTTAAAGTAGTGGGATTTCACCGCAAAGCCTGCCTCCCACTTATACTACACCTCTCAAAGTCATTTTCACAAAGCTCGGACTAGAGTCCAAGCTCACCAGGTCTTTCCTCACGATTCTCGCAAACCCGTTCCTTGGTCATTGGTTTATTGGATAGCAGACAGGACGTTGGAATCTCGTTAATCCATTCATGTAACGCTTTCACTAATTAGATGACGAGGCATTTGGCTACCTTAAGAGAGTGTAGTTACTCCCGCCTCGCTTACCCGCTTGGTTGAATTTCTTCATTTTGACATTCGTGAGACGGGGCAGAAATCACATTGCGTGAGCATCCAGGGACTATCGCAATGCTTTGTTTTAATTAAAATGCCGATCCCCCTTGTCCGCACTGGGGCTTGAGGTCGACTGCTCACGCCGGGAAGGCTCCCGATAAGCTGCTTCCTGCCTGTCTCTCTGCCGTAAGACGCGGCGACCTGGGCTTCGCCGCGGTGGCGCTCGACAGCCCGCCTCGGTCACCTGGGACGGGTTCTGGACTGGGACCCCGTGCTCACCCTCAGAGCCAATCTCTTTTCCCGAAAGATGATCTATTTGCCGATCTTCCTCGCCCACATATTGTTCCACTCCACTGCAGGTCGCTCACCTTTGAAAGACTCACGCGTGTTATGAGCACGACCGGCGCGGCGCACCGGTCCTCCGGATTTTCGGCACGCTGGCGCACCAGGACACCGCGCGACGTCACAGTGCTCTTCGCAGCTGGACCCTACCTCGGCTGAGCCGTTTCAGGGTGGGCAGGTAGTTAAACGAGAAAGATAACTCTTCGAGGCCCCCGCCCGGCGTCTCGGACTCCTAACGTTGCCGTCAGCGCCAGCGTCACGGTTGAAATTTAACCGATTCCCACTGGGGCCGCGCCCGTGGCCGCTGTCCAGACCAGACTTCCGTCTCTTAGAATCGACTAACCCATGTGCAAGTGCACGTTCACATGGAACCTTTCCTCTCTTCGGCCTTCAAAGTTCTCATTTGAATATTTGCTACT
>JAUJEM010000150.1:0-2500 GCA_030448935.1 Citrus cavaleriei
GAATCATGGTGGCATACGAATCACTTATCTTGATACCATTGCAAGTGTAAAGACCAATCTCATCATGGCGGGCCTAGAGACGATTAGATAGCACCATAAGACTTCCTTAGCGAATACTAGTGCCATCCTCAGACACTGAAGTCAGTCGGAGATATAGATTCGATACAAGCCCCCATAGGGATATCCTATGTCCAGCCCCGACCCTGAGCCACTCCAATCCCGGAAACCTTACCTGAGCTACTAAATAGAAATCGAAATCAACTAGTCTTACTTTTTTTCGGGGCTCCAATACCTGTACTCGAATCTTGCTTCTAGTAGCCGAGCTGAGACTATCTCTTTCCTAGGTTTGGCTAAGGCAAATGACTGAACCTGTAAAATAGGAAATGAAATGTTATCCGCCAACTCCCCTCTTTCTTCTTCTACAGATGCAAAGTATGCTTTCCCTCCAGGGATAGGACTGATGCCCGCTCGAAGCAGCAATATCTGTCCACCATCCAAGACCATTCTTGATAGAGACTCTGAAAAACCTAAGTATATTGAGTGGCTCAAGATGGATCAGTTTCTTCTCAGTTGCCTCAAAGGCACTTTGTCGCCCAGCGCAAGTGCTCAAGTTCTGGGTCTTCAGTCATCTCGACAGGTTTGGTTTGGTTTGGGAAAAGCCCTCGAGAAACTTTTTAAGAAAAAATCACAGGCAATACTTCTTGATCTTCTTATTGATAAGTTTCAAAAAATTCTAATGGTGAATTCCTCGGCTGAAGAATACCTGGCCCGCATCAAGAACATTGCAGACAACCTTGCTGCCATTAACAATCCTGTAAATGAATCTTAGTTGATTACTCGGACACTCAATGGTCTACCGAATGACAAAGATTATCAGCCCTTCGTGTATGCAATTGAAAATCGTGAGAATCCACCTACCTTTGATGATCTGCGTTCTCGTAGACAAGCACTACGGGATAGGAGGGATCCTTCTTTGCTATCCCACTAGGAAGACCCATTCTTTCTATGTTGTTTAGGTGCGCGATTGCTATTGGTTTAGGGCTGCCCCCTTTCCTTGTATCCTTGCAGTCGGATGGCACCCCGGGCAAGTTTCTCAATCAGTTTCCTTTATCCTGTTGCAGAAATATGCAACTCAAGAAAAGAAAGGCTTCTATTCTTGTGAAGCACTGAGAAAACTTGTGCATAGAACTTGCTATCTTTTTTATTTTATTTGATTTTTTTCAAAGTCAGATAAGAAATGAGTGAGAGATGAGATAGAGATAGAGTATTCATCTCCGTTTCTCTTAACTAACGAAAAATAGAAATTTTCTAATTTTGGATGGGAATTAAAACCTTGGATTGGATGAGTTCTTAAAATTGAGAAATCTTTTTTTTAGAGAAATGGTTTTCTCCGCTATTTGAAGAATTTCGTTTGCAGATGCGACCATGAATCGAACCAGATCGAAACATTCAGCTGTCGACGGACACCGAAACGTCGACCGCAAACGAAGGATGGCCAGGCCCCGGTTCCCAGGGTTAGAGTATTCCCTATTATGAGCCTACTCAAATCAGAACTAAACTAGTTGATTCTCTTTCGCCTATCGGCCGGCCGGCTTTAAGCAACCTTCGCATTTCCTGCTGAGATCCCAAGTCTCAAAGTGGGCCCTCTTGGCCACCCGCGACCTTGGCTTTTTAGAGAATCCCGCTCCTGTGTCGTGGAACTTGTAGCTCGGAAGTCCACCGGGTGGGTTTGGTTTGTTTATCCTTCCAGTTTCGAGGGTCTTCTTGGATAGTTATAGCGGCCCATAGGCGCAAGATGTACCGTGGTGGGGGGGCGGCGGTCCCCTGGACATAGTCCTTTCAGGCAGTGGCCGTTTAGTCCATGGTCCATTGGATGGTCGGTGCAAGGCCAGAAATTGGAACACATTGATTCCGCGCGTTCCCGTCCTTCGCTTCAGGGCCTGTCCCTCGGTGTGGTCAGTACTCCATACTGTCGGGCAGCGAAGCTTACACTTGTTCACTAATTATGATGGTTCGCCAGGGCCTCTTTCCTCCTCCCTTTTCTGCTCACTCGTAGGGGTCCGGACCCCCACAAAGGGGAGGAGTCGACTGAACATCTCAGCCATTGGCGGAATTTCGCCCGCATCCGATCCCCAATTCTTGTTCACCCCGGATGATCGTGTTGGGTGAATTGTGACCTCGTGCGATCGTGTCGGGTGAGCAACAGCCGCTTCGTCACAGTACTTACTTATGGGCTAACGGGTCACACTTTGGCCAAGTATCCTACAAAGAGACTCCCGAGAGCCAGAAGTATTAAAGGAATGGCCATAGGAATGGGCGCATCATGACATCGTAAAAGATGTCTCGCCCGAATGAATTAGTTGGTACTAGAAATGTTAGAAAAAGTAAACGAAAAGAGTAATAAGAAGTGAAAAGGACAGAAACACTTCCCAACCAGAAAGCAAAGTTCCCACTGATGGTATACTTAGTGTAAGCGAGCTCTAAGATCACATCTTTGGAA
>JAUJEM010000150.1:5000-17500 GCA_030448935.1 Citrus cavaleriei
GAAGCAATTGTAGCAGCTCGGCACCCATTAATTTTGCACCTTCTAACATCTCGGGTTGAGAAGTCTCGTCACGCTATATCAATCACGATTTTTGTTATGGATTTCTCGTCGATTCTTCCCCTCGTTCCTTTTCTCTTGGGCATCGTACTTGGTTTGCCCACGTCTTTTCGATCTTGTACCCACGGCACTGAACACCAACCCAATCTCGACGAAAAAAAAAAGAAAAAATGTGCGCAACTGCATCAACAATGTCTTCTTCTTGCCGCAAAGGAAATGCATGAGTGAAAGACTCTTTCAGAATTCTGAAAGATTTCTTTTTCGTAGAAAAATGAAACAATCTTATTCAAGCTTTCTGGACGTCTTTCTACGCGTAAAGCTTTAGATTCATAGATCGGTCGTTCCAGATGTGATGTTGCAAGCCGCCGATCCGCGCAACCAATATCTGACGCGAGGCCAGTTCTTCTTTATACGATTACGATAAAGATCGAGCCGATTAGTAAGCCTTGCCCTGTTGATACGCTAAAGCATAGCAGCTCGAGAACTCACAAACTGAAGAGCTCACGTCACGAATTAAAGATGCTACGTGACGCTTCATATGCGGATACAAGGCCCAGCCCATTATGATTAGGAAGGCTCCTTTTTGTTTGCTTGATGAGTCAGGTTCCGCCCATTCGACTGGCAAAGTTCATGAGCTGGTGTTCTCTAAATGTACCAAAGTCTTATGTACTCTAGCAGTAGTGGGCGAAGCAAGGGATGGAGCTAGTTCAAAGGAAGTCAGCTCCTTTAATACCAGTAGTCCAGCTTTAGTCAGAAAGGGAAGTCAGGAAGATATGAAATATCTGTAACAGGAAGTCGTGTAAGGCGGTGGTGTTCTCCTTTGTTCCTCTGTCCTAGTCATTTCGTGGTCTAGTGAGCCCTCTTAAGCCTCTTCTTCGTAATCAAGCCGAAGCAAGGATGATGCTAACCTATAAGTGTAAAGAAAGGGGAATTCGTTCTGAGAAGTGTTGTGCTAAGTCTGGCATCTGCCTTACCTTTCTTTGCAGGGAAATTGCTCAAATCTCTGACTTCGATTTAACGCTGGTGAAAAACTAAGACTTTCTTTCAGTGAGCTATTCCCTTTCACTCTATTCAACTCGAGTTTGTACCTATCGTACCTATCTATCGAGCCTGCCCTGGTCAATCTTTCCCGCCCTCTCCACTGGAAAATCCAATACAATATAAGTAAAGAAAAGAAAAACGACTACTCGGAAAAAGACTAATTCCACTTCCTTTTCATTTCAGTTCACGGATAGCTATCCTATCTAAATGAACGAACTCTTCCTTCCTAGCGGGACTCATAAAGAGGAGAAGACAGCAAGCAGCCTCTTAGTAGCTGCTCTTTGTGACGAGAATCTCATTGGTTATCGAATCGCTTGCCTTTCCCTTGATCGAGCAAACCCAAAACCAGTTTTCGACGAGAACCTCATGGGTAGTGCTCATAAACTTGAAAGTGACTATCAGTGCAGCCACATGGCTAGCTGTCTAGCGGAAAGGGCTCCTTCCTTCCTAAAAATAATTCAAGATGGCCAGCAAATGAAGGGATAGCAGCAGCGGCTGCCACATCCCACCTCCCTGAGACAACGGGCAACTTACCTCTTTCTCACTTCTGCCCGTAAGGGAAGGTGAAGAGAAAATGAAATGCATCCTACTAACGTCAGTTAAAGTACATCCTACTAACGCAAGTTTGGTTTGTTTGCTTGTCCACTTTCCGGAATGATTTATATTGATTGAGACCAGAAGAATGTGATTTAACGCTCGCTAGCTGTTGAAAGTTTCGATTTAGTTCCTGGATCGAGGCAATATTGATTGATTGATTCTTTACTTGACTTGCACTGACCCCAGGAAGAAAAGAATAAGATTCTTGAGCTGTCAGAGCAGAGGAGATTCCAGTCAGAAAAGGTCCTACTAACTCAACTTCTAAGCTTGAAGGTGAAGGGGGGCTTTGCCCTCCCGGTATCAATGGATGATGCTAAAAGCAACCTGAAGCTGGTGAGCTTGTTACGACTGAAATCGGTGATTCCTCGTTCACTGCTGATTCTTCTATTCCTGCAGTTCTGGATGAATAAACCAACCCGCCATAAAAGAATCCTGCCCGACGGGGAATGTGTGGTATGCTAAGGTGGAGCCTCCTTCTTCAACAGCCAAGTCACGAAATACCGAACCCAAATCCGCTCCTTGCCCCAAGGGCAAGGGATAAAGGCAACCTCGTTCCCGAGTTCCTACGGTAGCTAAAAAGAAGGGTTATTGTCGTTGCTAAAGGCAGAGTGCCGTAGCCACCCATAAAAGCCGGCTTCCCCTTCATCCAGTGATCAAAAGCAAATATCCACGAAACCCGCTAAGGAAAGGATTTGGGAGAGAAAGAATAGCTATCCAGTTCAGCTCGCGAGGAGCAACTTATTTACTTCTCACTTTCAGCTCTATCTCTATACTATATTAGTAGATGTCACTTCCTCTTCCTTCTCACCTCTCATTCCTTTTCTGACCTACGGCACTGAACGTCAACCCCTCTGATAGAAAGTCAATGAGCGCGGTGCAACAAAGCTTCTAGTTTCGGTATCTCTCCCGTGGGTATACCCTTCAATAGTGAGTATCTCTCTCGTGAAGTAAGAATTTCTAATATGAGCTGAATCCACTACTGGAAGGCAGGAGGGCGAAGACGAAGTAGGGTTGAGTCTCAGGAAGCGTTTAGGCCGGGTTCGAAGCTTTCTTCAAAGACAGGTACAGTAGCAACTTCAATCTCAGGGAATAAAATGGATAATCAAACTGCTAAGGTGAGTTTACTCTCCCTTTGGGGATGGAAGTTGACTTACAAAGAAAAAGGGTATAATTATAATATTTTTCAGTCTCAGTGCTTTCTTTAGTCAGGGAATTTGCTTGTTGCTCAAGGGAAGGATCTATGTAATAATAGTGAAATAAGGATTCTTCTAAGCGCTGGAGTCGAAGGGTCCGAAGGGTGGTATCAAGCCTGCTCGTAGCTCACCCGTAACCCGTAAAGTAGGCAATATGTAATATTGTAGTAGGAGCCTCTTACTCCATCCGAGAGGAGAATCTCTATTAAGCTTTCTTTTTCTTCTCAGCCCAAGTTCAAAGACAGCTCGCTCAGTCAGACGAACTTCGAATCAATAAATCCAATGTATCATAGAAGGATAACCTGTGAGTTAGGGATGATGTAATTAAGAAGGATAAGCTGTGAGCTAGGTAATATTCCATATTAGAACAGTTCAGCAAAGACAGGTTAGAATGGTAATCTAGATAGGTAGTTTGCTCACGAGCTGCAATCAATAGAAAAGGATCCACCCGAAAGAAGAGGAACGGATCCACCTGAAGAAGTCAAGTCCCAATCAATGGAAGATGTGGACTCTTTCCGACCCATGAGCCATGAAGATTGAATATGTGGAGTCCAAAAGTGGGAAATCCATTAGTGGCATGAGAAGTAGGGACAGGACTGAGGGAAGTCATTCCAGGCAAGAGAGCCAATCAGGGAAATCCTCCCGGTAGAAGCGAATAGACAGAAGTAGGAAAGAAATTTGGAAAATATCTTAATCAAGATCAGAAGGCGAGATAGCAGTGTTCATTCAGGCAGGGGTTTCTACGAAAGACCCGATTGCTGACTCTTCTAGTGTTGTGTTCACCACGGGGATTGAACATCAGGGGAAGAGGAGATGAAGATTGGGGTTCACCAGGCAAGAACGAGAGGTCCGTAGTGTGACAGGCTGGGTACGCCGCTCACCTGTTTGAGTTATTGGTGTAGAAACTGAAAGTTTAGAAAAGGGATTTGACGCATAAGAAGAATCTTATGCTGGGCACAGTACTATTGATTTTGATTCTATTGAAAAGCAGGCTACCCTTATTTATTAAACTAACTACTATCCAGGAAGACGAAAGGTGGGTTCAGGAGTGAAAGGTAAGCGAAGCGTACATGAAATATATTTAAAATGTTAGTTCTATGTCTTTGTCTTTACTAGGTGCTGTTTGCCCAGTCAGAAAGCTAGGATCAGTCTCTGTCCACTCTAAGGTAAAGGAAGCCCCGTCTCAGGCGAAGGTTGCTCCGTATTCTCTTCTTTCATAGAGCCTCTCTCCGTGGAGGAATGAATTCAGGTAACTAAGCGCAAGGAATGAATGAGCTCATCTCGTTAAGAATGAGGAGCGAATGATCAAATCAAGTTCAATCTCAGTCTAAGTTACCCAAGATCCAGTAAATATAGGAGGAATTTCTAAGATAGGTACGTTGTCAGCGAGGGTAATATGGAATATTACTTAAAATAGGCGATCAATTCCATGTGAAATGAAAGGGCAAGCCCCGTCTCAGTCGTCGAAGGGATAATGTAATTATGTTCTTTATCCCCTGTTCTAGGCGCAATTCGTGGGCAAAGGCAAAGGGAGAGGTAAGCGTAGGCCTTCTCAGTCGAAGGAGAAACGGAATCTAGGACGGGATTGGATTAAGGGCTTTCAAGCATGGGTAGAAAGGTCCTCTTAGGTGTTAATCCGCACGGGACGATTGATTAGGCAAAGATGATGCTAACGGACCAGGCCCAGGGAGGAGATTTCCGCTGTGAACGCTATCTCAGAAGCTCAGGCTGTTGCACGCCTTACATCTCAGATTGCATCTTCGCCTCCACGAAAGAAGAATCCAATAAGTCAAGTTCCATGGGCATCCTCCGAAGTATCATCTCAATCCGGCGCTTTCTAAGGGAAGGCTTTAGCTTTCAATCGTAGGCCTGGGCCTTCTTGACCCTTTCTCGGAGAGGCAACCGTCTTGTCTTAACTGTCCCGAGCTACCGTTGTGGGTTGTGCTCAGTAAACGAGTTGTCCTAAATGCCCCAGCAGTCGCAGTAAGCTCAGGCGAAGTTTCAAGCAAGTTCCTCGCACCTCACCTAACCACTCTATTTCTCCTAGAAGGCAACGTGATAAGCAACTTGACTTCTTTGATCATTTGAAAGAGGCCCGGGGTATCAGTCAAAGAAATGTTCATAATCCGCTTTCAAATAGGCCCTGGTAGCTTGCTTCTTTTATCTATCTGCTTAGTCTCAGTTCTCAGACAGGTAAGGTTAGTTTACTTCTCGACCAAAGGGAGGTAATATATAATAGGCTCGACCACCGGGAAGGAAGTGAAGTAAGGGAAGCTCAGTAGGGTTAGGGAGTGAAGTACTCTAGTAGCTCGCCAGGGAAAGCTCAATAGATAGTAAGGGTAGTTTTAACTAGCAATTCAGGATTGAAGGTTTTGACCTTTCCGAGAAAAATCCCTTGTTGGGATGGTACAGTCAGTAAGAATGACATGATACATGAGCAAGTAGGCGTTGATCTTTTTATCATCTTTCTTGCTGGCCCGTAGATTTGATCGCCAGTTTCCGGCGGTGTCTAATCGCATCGGTACGGGATTCCTATGCCCCTCCTCTTTTCTTTGGTATAGTTGTAGTTAGTTTCTCACACAGGAAGTACGACTCAAACTGAGCTAAAGGTAATGACCTGGGACACTGCCCTTTCCTTTCATATTCATAGTAGCAAATCGGAGCTCGCCAATCAATCTTTGACCGATAGGAGGGCTTTAGTGCTGTAGCACCCAATTGTGGCTCTTCACGGCTTGCAAGCGTGCTTTACTTGGCTCCTTGAAGAGTTTGATCAGCGAGGATTCAACCAGTGAAGGCTCGACGCAGTTGAGAAGAAATGCTCTCTAGCCCGGCAAAGGGGATATCAAGATTCACGTGCGAAGGGACAGAGCGAAAGGCTTCCTAGCTTCCTAGTAGGAAGCCTGGTATAGAAAAGAAAGTAGAGCTAGGCAAGGTCTTCTGTGAGTGAACGAGATGAGGATCAAAGAAAATCGAACTAACTGTGATAAGCAAAGCGGTTCATTTTACCATAAAAGCAGAAAGAAGGAAGAGAACAGATGAAAGTTCGCCCAATGGAAGCGAGTGACTCAAGGTATGCCATCGCTCTTCTCTCTTGACCTGAGACTCGGACCTGAGACTAGGTTGGGGGAGTTCAGTGAGCGAGGAGAAGAGTCGGTAGCTGTTAAAAAGAATCAATTCAATCAGCTCCAGAGCTAGGAGTTCTATGTCTAGGTTGAGGATTGAGGAGAGTCCTTTTAGTTAATCTTAGCTGCTACCCTACTTATCCCAGCTCTAAAGGCAGCTACTGATTCGATAGCTCAAGTTGAGTCGACTGTGATTCTTCTTGTTCCGCTGTGAATGGTCTCGTTATCGTATGAAGTCCTTTTCCCGGCTTCCATACCTTCTTCTTAGTCTTCGGCTTTCACTGGATTCACTACTCTAAGTGAAGGAACCCGAGAGGAAGAATCCGATCTTTGAAGGGGAAGAAAAGAAAGGATGCCATTTAGCTGTTGGAGTAAAGGCATTAGGAGATTAGGACTCAGGGCATGGCATTAGATTAGGTAAATGCTCTTTTGAACGAATCCTAAGAAGAAGCTGCAATTGGAATGCTTTCAATGGCCAGAAGGGAGGAGAGAGATATGACAGGCCCAGAAGATGGGGGCAAATAAACCGAATCTGGTGAGGTCGAGTGGACGGCTGTGCAGAAGAGCCTGGGCGGTCCATAAACTATCGAGAGAAAGTAGCTGGGTCCGTAGAAGGAGGTGAGCGAGGGTGGACACCCGCAAAAGAAAAGGTAAGACAGTCTCGTCAAAAACAACATGACCGAGAGGTATAAACTCGGGCCGTAGAGGGGATCAAGCAACGGTAGTCTGGGTGTGAACGTATTAACTTAGAAGAAGTAGAATATCACTTAAATACTTAAAGAGTAAGAATGGTGGCTTTTCAAGAGCGAGATAATTAGAGCATGCAGCCTATAATGGAGACAGAGATATAGAAAGTGTGCAACGAGGGATCTTTCTATTTCAAGGTGAGCAGTCTTCATTATTATCTTAAATAAGGTAGTAGGTAGTCTTTACTTAACTCGACCTTCAGACGCCCAAAACTCCCATGCCTTTCTTGGTTGGACCAAGGCGATTTCCGACAAGTCTTTCTTGATTTTTAGAGCAAGAAGCGGAACTACAAGAAAGCTTTCTTTACCATTATGATTATTAATCTTTTTGCTTTCTGTTTCTGTTTTCTTCTCCTTCTACTTTTACGGAAATATGTAACAAAATTTATCTATTACTCCGTGCGAGTAATGAGAAATTGCCACCCCAATGGCCTCTCAAAGACTTTACGGAGAGGGTTATTGGGGGGCCAGAGGAGTTGTAAATCCCGATACCTTAACCTTTTATCTTAAAGGATCTGAATCAGTATGATTTTGATAGTGTGTATTGGCACAATGCTGCGGACTTGCATAGCCTAATGACTTACAGCCAATTTGAGGGAAATTGGCAGCCCCCTTGAGCAATTTTCCATTATCCCATTGATTCCCTGAAAATAGGAAACTTGTCTTTCTCATTCACAAATTCATCATTGATTATGCTGCCAACTCTGAGTGTGGTCCTACTTCTGGTTCATTTTGTTACTAAAAGGGAGGAGGCAATTTAGTCCCAAATGCTTGGCAATCCTTGGTAGAGTTTATTTATGATTTCGTGCTGAACCTGGTAAACGAACAAATAGGTGGTCTTTCCGGAAATGTGAAACAAAAGTTTTCCCTTGCATCTTGGTCACTTTTACTTTTTTGTTATTTTGTAATCTCCAGGGTATGATACCTTATAGCTTCACAGTTACAAGCCATTTCTCATTACTTTGGGTCTCTCATTTTCCATTTTTATTGGCATTACTATAGTGGGATTTCAAAGAAATGGGCTTCATTTTTTAAGCTTCTTCTTACCTGCAGGAGTCCCCTGCCGTTAGCGCCTTTTTAGTACTCCTTGAGCTAATCTCTTATTGTTTTCGCGCATTAAGCTTAGGAATACGTTTGTTGCTAATATGATGGCCGGTCATAGTTTAGTAAAGATTTTAAGTGGGTTCTTGGACTATGCTATGTATGAATAATATTTTCTATTTCATAGGGGATCTTGGTCCTTTATTTATAGTTCTTGCATTAACCGGCCTGGAATTAGGTGTAGCTATATTACAAGCTTATGTTTTTACTGATCTTAATCTGTATTTACTTGAATGATGCTATAAATCTCCATTAAAGTGGTTATTTATTTATAATTGAACAAAAGCGAGTCTGAATGGGTATACTTAGTCGTGGAGCATTCCGAGTATTTGCTTTAGGGATCGTTCCTGCGCATCTGCTTCCTTTATAGCAATTATTGCTCCGGTTCCAGAAGGTATAGCTCTTGCCTCGACTTCTGCTTCTTTGCTTTTGCACTAGGTCCGGCCCTGCTACCGCTGCTTGCTCGCTGCCATCCCAGCACGGCTACTAAGTTAGGTTAGTCTTCTGAGTGCAATGAAGAGGCTCTTCCAAGAGAGGCCCAACTAAGGTTAACCATCGAATGATCTTCTTAAGGCGATTCCGATCTATCTGCTGACCGCTGTCAGTTGACCGATCGACCGAAGGGGTGGCGGATCCGAACTCAGGATGAATGGATAGCTTTGAATCTTAGCATGCACTCGAGAAAGGAACCACAGACAAGTTATTCTTTCTCTATGTTACCGCCTATTTCGATAAGATAGGGATGGACAAGCTCTGAGAGAGAGCTATACCAAACCAATTGTATGGATTTCGTAATCCATGTCCCACGCCTCCTCACTCGGGGGTAGGGTAGGGAAGCTCAAAGCCAGTGAGTCTACGGTAGGCAGGGAGGAGGGTGGTTCAATCAAAGGCAGTGAAAAAGGGTTGACCTGACTTCGGTTATCGAGATAAGAAAAGGAATAGCGCGCTGTAGTTTAGGTAGGATTCGCCGACGGAGGATGAGCGACCTGGGAGTGGATGGACGATGCTAGTGTTCTTTATGGTGTAGTTGCGTCAAGGCGCCAAGAGCAAACGGAGGTCACTACACGTGCTAAGACTAAACTTAAAAGAAAGTGGGCACTCGTTTCGTTGGTTCAACTCCTCTCTCAAGGAGAAGCGAATTAGCACCTACTCGAACGGTTCACTCTCGGTCAAAGAAATGCTTTAAGGAAAGCTGAAGTCTAAACAGGTAATCCAATTGAATTGATAGCGAGCCAGGAAAGTAAGAAATAGTACGTTGTACGTTGGTAGGAATTTAGAATCTGGATAGGAGTAAGCTCACTTCAGTAGATAGAGAGTTGCTCGTCGTCACGAAGTATCTCATAATAGGCAATGTCGCTTAAAAAGAAAGAGCTGTTCGAACCGGTCAGTTCACTTTCGCTTCCTCTTCCCGGTCGAATGGTCGAGTCAGCTTGATTAGTGCCAGTGCTAATGCAAGAAAGCGCTTTGCTTCAAGTGAACTACCTGTCTTTGAATCATGCTTCGAAACTCAACTAGCGTACTATAATATGGGGAAATCTAAGATTGACGTAAAATAGGAAATAGCAATATGGAGACAAGTGGAGGAAAGATCGCCCATGACCAGTAGAAAGCCCACCACCTTACTATTCTCTTACCTGAGACGAAGGACGCATACAGGTAAGCCAACTAGAACACGGTTTGAAGCCTTCACTGCGCCTGAACCTGCTGGTGAGCCTCTGAGAACCCTCTTCCTAGAAAGAGAACTATCTCGCCCCCTGAGAATGAGACTTTCCTTGAATTCACTACTTTAGCACTTCATTGCTTCTTCGCCGCCTGGGTGGAAAAGTAATGCTGAGGGGAAGCGCCTCAAAGCAGCCGTGATTTACTCAACCTTCAGATCTCATTCATGACTGGACGATTGAACCGGAAACGGAGCTTATAGTGATAGTGCCCACTTCACTGTCGATGAAGAATGCTTTTCGGGCGAACGACGGACCTTGAGCAGGCCAACGAGAGTCAACTTCTTCTATTGATCCGGACGGGACTACGAAAGTCTTTGGCTTTCTTTTCTACAAAACCATAATCCTGCATGTGCCCTTCCTGACCTTCCAACCAGAGCACTATTTCGTTTCTCTTATCGCGGCAGGGGTATACTTGATAACTGGAGGATCGTGCTCAATTCCTTGTGCCTTCGAACCAAGGCAACAAAAGAGTCAAATCTTATCTTACTCCCTATAAGGTGCTTTCAAAGCAAGCCTCTGACAATCCATAGGGCATACATAGTTAAACCACCTCTATTAAGAAGTCGTAGGCGCAAAGCAATGGGGAGAATAAGAAAGAAGCTCTTTTCAGGGCTAAGGGATGGAGTTAGCGCCTTTTCTTCCCGCAGGAAGGGTGACCTGGAAGCACTCTGTTTATGTTTATCCCTCATATGAGATATGATTTTAGGCTCGAATATGATCGAGAAAATGCACTCTTCCTAATCCCAGGGCTAGAAACAACTCAGAAAGAGAGGCCGCTACTATACTACCACGAGGAGGAACATGAGAGCCCAATGGGAGACCTCAATATCAAAAACATATGGCGACCCGTACGCCACAACACTGGATTTGATACAGGAGGATTAATGACCTTTCCTTGTCAACTTATTGAACAGGACCAAACCCTTCAACAGGTACTGGACCAACTTATTGAAGAGGGAACAGGTACTGGACGACACCACAGGTTCATTATCAGTAGATCGATTTAACTATGCTACGCCCCTCTTCTTTGCCACCGGCACACTTTTCAGTATTGAATTCAGGTGCCGGAACAACATCCTCTAAAGCAATGGGCACAGTCGAGCTCGTGGTGTCTGTCTCTGTCACAGTCTAACCTAACTACGCAGCCATTTCCTAACAACGATCGTAGCATAGCTCCTTCTCAGTAGGTCTACTTTGTGACAGTTCTTTCTAACTAAGAGTCTGAAATCAGAGTCGTCTTCTAGGCATCTCTTAAGAACGTAGAACCATATTCATTATGTCAAAAATCAGAGATTCTAGTACTTCGACCAGCATTAGTTTTCAATAGATTCCCGAAAAGATGTATAAGTCTCGGTATTGTAATTGTACCTGTGGCAAGTTATAGTTAGAGTCTCGCACCTGTGCCAAGTGCTAATAGCAAGCAGGCTGAGTTCCTTTCTCGTCTCGGACTCATAATTGATTTATCAGCGACAGCATCAAATCAACAAAGAGCTGGTGTTACCTGAAACATCATCCCCTGACCTTGAGACGTTTGGAATGTAAGAATAATCCGAGTTTGCCCATACCAACCATATGTTTTCATTTTAGAGAGAATCTTATTCGGGATCAAAAGAGGCTAAGGCCTGACGTTGTTAGAGGAGACCTTCTCTTACTGGCATTCACTTGGAGCTCTCTTTTTAGGGCAACCTTTCACCGATCTTCAAACTGTATGAGAAGGTGTACTACTAACTCTGTCTACGGTGGGTGAAGTCGATTTCATCACAAAGACATATTAGCGTATATAGAAACGAAAAAGGAGCAGCAATAGCCCACTGATGATATCGAAAATGTCCTTAGTCAAACATAAGGATCTAATTCATTAAATGACGGAAAACGGAGGTAAACCAAGAGTACCGAAACTCATCAACAAGTAGGCATGTCCACTACTTAATCTTTAAGTATTAGTAATGCTACTAGGCACTATACCTATCTTCCACTACTTTCAATCGGGATAAATAACTATTTAAGTGAAAAGGCCTATCTATAAGGTTCAGTTCCCTCTGGGCTTAACCAATTCGACTAGGGTAGCCTGTTTAGGTGTTAGGTAGTGTCTTCTTAGCCTTGGGTTTTCTTACCCTTGGGTTTCTTACCCTTAGGTTTTTTCTTCTTTATGGATTGCAACTGTTTGGTTATAGCCGGTACCTTAGAAATCTTAGCAACCCTTTGCCTTTTTTGCAGGAGCTCATTTTGGATGACATCTCTTGAATATCATTCTTCAGTTTCTCAATAAGCTGATTTTTCTCTTTTTCTTGATTGAGAATCTTATCACCTGAAACAAGTTCAATCTCAATTTGAGATTTGAGTGATGTATCCTCGTATGTTACGTCCTTTGGATGAGTGTCTACCAATTATTATCATTATCATAGACAGGATCCCTTTTGCTACCGGTAGCAAGCATAACTGCTTTCCTTTTTTGATTATGTTTAGATCCTTCACTCTATTTTGAAGTAATTATCCGGTATTCTTCACCTCTTGTATTGAAATCAAACCATTCAAAAGAGGCTAATCTTTTTATGATTCCTTTGTGTTTAATTATATTATCATCTTTTGTTGTTTCTAAGAACCCCAAGTTTGGAAGGAGGGACTTAAAACTAAAACATCAATACCTGAAATGAGCTTAAACAACCTTAGGCTCTGAACAGGAGTAACACAAACAACTAACTAATGGCGAGAACCCACAATATGTTAATACAATACTATCCACGGAACCTGGGTATTTAGAGAAGGTAGGGGTTAGCTAAAGATCACAAAAGATGGAACCACCTATGTACTGATAAAAAGGAAACAGTACTATACGTTTTATTTAAATAAAACTAGCAGCTAAAGTAACCTTTGCTACAACATTTGTTGTTGTTGATGGGGGTAATCCTCCCCTCACAGGGG
>JAUJEM010000151.1:0-45473 GCA_030448935.1 Citrus cavaleriei
AGGCCTATTTTTGAACACGGAGGCGCCTCAAAGTCTCGCGCCATTCCGAGTCCGGCGGACGGTTGGCCAGCCCCACCCCCAAGGCTATAGCCCACCCTTTTTGTGGCCTTTTTCTTCTGGACGAACTTGGCGCCCGGCCTTGGCGGTTATTTTTGGGCGCGGCTGTGCCCGCGGCCTATTTTTGGCACACGGAGGCCCTCGCAAAGTCTCGCGCCATTCCGAGTCCGGGCGGACGGTTGGCCAGCCCCACCCCCAAGGCTATAGCCCACCCGCTTTTGTGGCCTTTTTCCGCTGGACGAAACTTGGCGCCCCGCCTTCGGGCGGTTATTTTTGGGCGCGGCTGTGCCCGCGGCCTATTTTTGGCACACGGAGGCGCCCTCTGCAAAGTCTCGCGCCATTCCGAGTCCGGCGGACGGTTGGCCAGCCCCACCCCCAAGGCTATAGCCCACCCGCTTTTTGTGGCCTTTTTCCGCTGGACGAACTTGGCGCCCCGCCTTCGGGCGGTTATTTTTTGCGCGGCTGTGCCCGCGCCTATTTTTGGCACACGGAGGCCCTCGCAAAGTCTCGCGCCATTCCGAGTCCAGCGGACGGTTGGCCAGCCCCACCCCCAAGGCTATAGCCCACCCGCTTTTGTGGCCTTTTTCCGCTGGACGAACTTGGTGCCCCGGCCTTGGGCGGTTATTTTGGCGCTGGCTGTGCCATGGGCCTATTTTTTGGCACACGGAGGCCTCTGCAAAGTCTCGCGCCATTCCGAGTCCGCGGACGGTTGGCCAGCCCCACCCCCAAGGCTATAGCCCACCCGTTTTTGTGGCCTTTTTCCGCTGGACGAACTTGGCGCCCGGCCTTCGGCGGTTATTTTTGGGCGCGGCTGTGCCCAAGGCCTATTTTTGGCACACGGAGGCACCTCGCAAAGTCTCGCGCCATTCCGAGTCCGCGGGACGGTTGGCCAGCCCCACCCCCAAGGCTATAGCCCACCCGCTTTTTGTGGCCTTTTTCCGCTGGACGAACTTGGCGCCCGGCCTTCGGGCGGTTATTTATGGGCGCCGCTGTGCCCAAGGCCTATTTTTGGCACACGGAGGTGCCTCGCAAAGTCTCGCGCCATTCCGAGTCCAGCGGACGGTTGGCCAGCCCCACCCCCAAGGCTATAGCCCACCCGCTTTTGTGGCCTTTTTCCGCTGGACGAACTTGGCGCCCGGCCTTCGGGCGGTTATTTTTGGGCGCGGCTGTGCCGCGGCCTATTTTTTGGCACACGGAGGCGCCTCGCAAAGTCTCGCGCCATTCCGAGTCCGGGCGGACGGTTGGCCAGCCCCACCCCCCACGGCTATAGCCCCCCCGCCTTCGTGGCCTTTTTCCGCTGGACGAACTTGGCGCCACGGCCTTCGGGCGGTTATTTTTGGGCGCGGCTGTGCCCGCGGCCTATTTTTGGCACACGGAGGTGCCTCGCAAAGTCTCGCGCCATTCCGAGTCCGGCGGACGGTTGGCCAGCCCCACCCCCAAGGCTATAGCCCACCCGCTTTTGTGGCCTTTTTCCGCTGACGAACTTGGCGCCCGGCCTTCGGGCGGTTATTTTTGGCGCGCTGTGCCCAAGCGGCCTATTTTTGGCACACGGAGGGCCCTCAAAGTCTCGCGCCATTCCGAGTCCGGGCGGACGGTTGGCCAGCCCCACCCCAAGGCTATAGCCCACCCGCTTTTGTGGCCTTTTTCCGCTGGACGAAATTGGCGCCGCTGACTTCTGGCGGTTTTTATTTGGCGAGGCGGTGCCCGCTGCCTATTTTTGGCACACGGAGGCGCCTCGCAAAGTCTCGCGCCATTGCGCGTCCGTCGTCGGTCTTGGGCCCTCCCCACCCCCAAGGCTATAGCCCACCCGCTTTTGTGGCCAATTTCCGCTGGACGAACTTGGCGCCCCGGCCTTCGGGCTGTTATTTTTGGTGCGGCTGTGCGCGCGGCCTATTTTTGGCACACGGAGGCGCCGCAGTCTCGCGCCATTCCGAGTCCGGGCGGACGGTTGGCCAGCCCCACCCCCAAGGCTATAGCCCACCCGCTTTTGTGGCCTTTTTCCGCTGGACGAACTTGGCGCCCGGCCTTCGGGCGGTTATTTTTGGCGCGGCTGTGCCCGCGGCCTATTTTTTTGGCACACGGAGGCCCTCAAAGTCTCGCGCCATTCCGAGTCCGCGGACGGTTGGCCAGCCCCACCCCCCAAGGCTATAGCCCACCCGCTTTTGTGGCCTTTTTCCGCTGGACGAACTTGGCGCCCCGGCCTTCGGGCGGTTATTTTTGGGCGGCTGTGCCGCGGCCTATTTTTGGCACACGGAGGTGCCTCGCAAAGTCTCGCGACATTCCGAGTCCGCGGACGGTTGGCCAGCCCCACCCCCAAGGCTATAGCCCACCCGCTTTTGTGGCCTTTTTCCGCTGGACGAACTTGGCGCCCCGGCCTTCGGGCGGTTATTTTTGGGCGCGGCTGTGCCCAAGGCCTAATTTTGGCACACGGAGGAGCCTCGAAAAGTCTCGCGCCATTCCGAGTCCGGGCGGACGGTTGGCCAGCCCCACCCCCAAGGCTATAGCCCACCCGCTTTTTGTGGCCTTTTTCCGCTGGACGAACTTGGCGCCCCGGCCTTCGGCGGTTATATTTGTGCGCGGCTGTGCCCGCGGCCTATTTTTGGCACACGGAGGCCCCGCAAAGTCTCGCGCCATTCCGAGTCCGGCGGACGGTTGGCCAGCCCCACCCCCAAGGCTATAGCCCACCCGCTTTTGTGGCCTTTTTCCGCTGGACGAACTTGGCGCCCGGCCTTCGGGGTTATTTTTGGCGCGGCTGTGCCCGCGGCCTATTTTTGGCACACGGAGGCCCTCGCAAAGTCTCGCGCCATTCCGAGTCCGGCGGACGGTTGGCCAGCCCCACCCCCAAGGCTATAGCCCACCCGCTTTTGTGGCCTTTTTCCGCTGGACGAACTTGGCGCCCGGCCTTCGGGCGGTTATTTTGGGCGCGGCTGTGCCCGCGCCTATTTTTGGCACACGGAGGCGCCTCGCAAAGTCTCGCGCCATTCCGAGTCCGGGCGGACGGTTGGCCAGCCCCACCCCCAAGGCTATAGCCCACCCGCTTTTTGTGGCCTTTTTCCGCTGGACGAACTTGGCGCCCGGCCTTCGGGCGGTTATTTTGGGCGCGGCTGTGCCCGCGGCCTATTTTTGGCACACGGAGGCCTCGCAAAGTCTCGCGCCATTCCGAGTCCCGCGGACGGTTGGCCAGCCCCACCCCCAAGGCTATAGCCCACCCGCTTTTTTGTGGCTTTTTCCGATGGACGAACTTGGCGCCCGGCCTTCGGGCGGTTATTTTGGGCGCGGCTGTGCCGGCCTATTTTTTTGGCACACGGAGGCGCCTCGCAAAGTCTCGCGCCATTCCGAGTCCGGCGGACGGTTGGCCAGCCCCACCCCCAAGGCTATAGCCCACCCGCTTTTGTGGCCTTTTTCCGCTGGACGAACTTGGCGCCCGGCCTTCGGGCGGTTATTTTTGGCGCGGCTGTGCCCGCGGCCTATTTTTGGCACACGGAGGCCCCTCGCAAAGTCTCGCGCCATTCCGAGTCCGCGGCGGACGGTTGGCCAGCCCCACCCCCAAGGCTATAGCCCACCCGTTTTTGTGGCCTTTTTCCGCTGGACGAACTTGGCGCCCGGCCTTCGGGCGGTTATTTTTGGGCGCGGCTGTGCCCGCGGCCTATTTTTTTGGCACACGGAGGCCCTCGCAAAGTCTCGCGCCATTCCGAGTCCGGGCGGACGGTTGGCCAGCCCCACCCCCAAGGCTATAGCCCACCCGCTTTTTGTGGCTTTTTCCGCTGGACGAACTTGGCGCCTGCCTTCGGGCGGTATATTTTTGGGCGCGGCTGTGCCCAAGGCCTATTTTTGGCACACGGAGGCCCTCGCAAAGTCTCGCGCCATTCCGAGTCCGGCGGACGGTTGGCCAGCCCCACCCCCAAGGCTATAGCCCACCCGCTTTTGTGGCCTTTTTCCGCTGGACGAACTTGGCGCCCGGCCTTCGGGCGGTTATATTTTGCGCGCGGCTGTGCGCGCTGACTAATGTTGGCTCACGGAGGCCCCGCGCAAAGGCTCGCGCGAGTCCGAGTCCGGCGGACGGTTGGCCAGCCCCACCCCCAAGGCTATAGCCCACCCGCTTTTGTGGCCTTTTTCCGCTGGACGAACTTGGCGCCCGGCCTTCGGGGTTATTTTGGGCGCGGCTGTGCCCGGGCCTATTTTTGGCACACGGAGGCCCTCGCAAAGTCTCGCGCCATTCCGAGTCCGGGCGGACGGTTGGCCAGCCCCACCCCCAAGGCTATAGCCCACCCGCTTTTGTGGCCTTTTTCCGCTGGACGAACTTGGCGCCTGCCTTCGGGCGGTTATTTTTGGGCGCGGCTGTGCCCGCGCCTATTTTTGGCACACGGAGGGCGCCTCGCAAAGTCTCGCGCCATTCCGAGTCCGGCGGACGGTTGGCCAGCCCCACCCCCCAAGGATATAGCCCACCCGCTTTTTGTGGCCTTTTTCCCCTGGACGAACTTGGCGCCCCGGCCTTCGGGCAGGTATTTTTTGGCGCGGCTGTGCCCGCGGCCTATTTTTGGCACACGGAGGGCCCACGCAAAGTCTCGCGCCATACCGACTCCGGCGGACGGTTGGCCAGCCCCACCCCCAAGGCTATAGCCCACCCGCTTTTGTGGCCTTTTTCCGCTGGACGAACTTGGCGCCCGGCCTTCGGGCGGTTATTTTTGGCGCGGCTGTGCCCGCGCCTATTTTTGGCACACGGAGAGGCCTCGCAAAGTCTCGCGCCATTCCGAGTCCGGCGGACGAAGTTGGCCAGCCCCACCCCCAAGGCTATAGCCCACCCGCTTTTGTGGCCTTTTTCCGCTGACGAACTGGCGCCCGGCCTTCGGGCGGTTATTTTTGGCGCGGCTGTGCCCGCGGCCTATTTTTGGCACACGGAGGGCCTCGCAAAGTCTCGCGCCATTCCGAGTCCGGCGGACGGTTGGCCAGCCCCACCCCCAAGGCTATAGCCCACCCGCTTTTGTGGCCTTTTTCCGCTGGACGAACTTGGCGCCCGGCCTTCGGGCGGTTATTTTGGGCGCGGCTGTGCCCGCGGCCTATTTTTGGCACACGGAGGGCCTCGCAAAGTCTCGCGCCATTCCGAGTCCGGGGCGGACGGTTGGCCAGCCCCACCCCCAAGGCTATAGCCCACCCGCTTTTGTGGCCTTTTTCCGCTGGACGAACTTGGCGCCCGGCCTTCGGGCGGTTATTTTTGGGCGCGGCTGTGCCCGCGGCCTATTTTTGGCACACGGAGGCCCGCGCAGAGTCTCGCGCCATTCCGAGTCCGGGCGGACGGTTGGCCAGCCCCACCCACGAGGCTATAGCCCACCCTTTTGTGGCCTTTTTCCGCTGGACGAACTTGGCGCCGGCCTTAGGGCGGTTTTTTTTTGGGCGCTGCTGTGCCCGAGACCTATTTTTGGCACACGGAGGCGCCTCGCAAAGTCTCGCGCCATTCCGAGTCCGGGCGGACGGCCAGTTGGCCAGCCCCACCCCCAAGGCTATAGCCCACCCGCTTTTGTGGCCTTTTTCCGCTGGACGAACTGGCGCCCGGCCTTCGGGCGGTTATTTTTGGGCGCGGCTGTGCCCGCGGCCTATTTTTTTGGCACACGGAGGGCGCCTCGCAAAGTCTCGCGCCATTCCGAGTCCGGCGGACGGTTGGCCAGCCCCACCCCCCCAAGGCTATAGCCCACCCGCTTTTGTGGCCTTTTTCCGCTGGACGAACTTGGCGCCCGGCCTTCGGGGGTATTTTTGGGCGCGGCTGTGCCCGTGGGCCTATTTTTGGCACACGGAGGCCGCCTCGCAAGTCTCGCGCCATTCCGAGTCCGGCGGACGGTTGGCCAGCCCCACCCCCAAGGCTATAGCCCACCCGCTTTTGTGGCCTTTTTCCGCTGGACGAACTTGGCGCCCGGCCTTCGGGCGGTTATTTTTGGGCGCGGCTGTGCCCGCGGCCTATTTTTTTGGCACACGGAGGCCCTCGCAAAGTCTCGCGCCATTCCGAGTCCGGCGGACGGTTGGCCAGCCCCACCCCCAAGGCTATAGCCCACCCGTTTTTTTGTGGCCTTTTTCCGCTGGACGAACTTGGCGCCCGGCCTTCGGGCGGTTTTTTGGCGCGGCTGTGCCCGCGGCCTATTTTTGGCACACGGAGGCCCCGCAAAGTCTCTCGCCATTCCGAGTCCGGGCGGACGGTTGGCCAGCCCCACCCCCAAGGCTATAGCCCACCCGCTTTTGTGGCCTTTTTCCGCTGGACGAACTTGGCGCCCGCCTTCGGGCGGTTATTTTTGGGCGCGGCTGTGCCCGCGGCCTATTTTTGGCACAAGGAGGCCCTCAAAGTCTCGCGCCATTCCGAGTCCGGCGGACGGTTGTTGGCCAGCCCCACCCCCAAGGCTATAGCCCACCCGCTTTTGTGGCCTTTTTCCGCTGGACGAACTTGGCGCCGCCTTCGGGCGGTTATTTTTGGGCGCGGCTGTGCCCGCGGCCTATTTTTGGCACATGGAGGCCCTCGTAAAGTCTCGCGCCATTCCGAGTCCGGCGGACGGTTGGCCAGCCCCACCCCCAAGGCTATAGCCCACCCGCTTTTGTGGCCTTTTTCCGCTGGACGAACTTGGCGCCCGGCCTTCGGGCGGTTATTTTTGGGCGCGGCTGTGCCCGCGGCCTATTTTTGGCACACGGAGGCCCTCGCAAAGTCTCGCCATTCCGAGTCCGGCGGACGGTTGGCCAGCCCCACCCCCAAGGCTATAGCCCACCCGCTTTTTGTGGCCTTTTTCCGCTGGACGAACTTGGCGCCCGGCCTTCGGGCGGTTATTTTTGGCGCGGCTGTGCCCGCGGCCTATTTTTGGCACACGGAGGCCCTCGCAAAGTCTCGCGCCATTCCGAGTCCGGCGGACGGTTGGGCCAGCCCACCCCCAAGGCTATAGCCCACCCGCTTTTTGTGGCCTTTTTCCGCTGGACGAACTTGGCGCCCGGCCTTCGGGCGGTTATTTTTTTGGCGCGGCTGTGGCCGCCGGCGTATTTTTGCACACGGAGGCCTCGCAAAGTCTCGCGCCATTCCGAGTCCGGCGGACGGTTGGCCAGCCCCACCCCACAAGGCTATAGCCCACCCGTTTTTGTGGCCTTTTTCCGCTGGACGAACTTGGCGCCCCGTTTGTCGAGCGGTTATTTTTGGGCGCGGCTGTGCCCGCGGCCTATTTTTGGCACACGGAGGCTGCTCGCAAAGTCTCGCGCCATTCCGAGTCCGGCGGACGAAGTTGGCCAGCCCCACCCCCCAAGGCTATAGCCCACCCGGTTTTGTGGCCTTTTTCCGCTGGACGAACTTGGCGCCCCGGCCTTCGGGCGGTTATTTTTGGCGCGGCTGTGCCCGCGGCTATTTTTGGCACACGGAGGCCCCTCGCAAAGTCTCGCGCCATTCCGAGTCCGGGCGGATTTGGTTGGCCAGCCCCACCCCCCCAGGCTATAGCCCACCCGTTTTTGTGGCCTTTTTCCGCTGGACGAACTTGGCGCCCCGGCCTTCGGGCGGTTATTTTTGGGCGCGGCTGTGCCCGCGGCCTATTTTTGGCACACGGAGGCCGCTCGCAAAGTCTCGCGCCATTCCGAGTCCGCGGACGAAGTTGGCCAGCCCCACCCCCAAGGCTATAGCCCACCCGCTTTTGTGGCCTTTTTCCGCTGGACGAACTTGGCGCCCCGGCCTTCGGGCGGTTTTTTTGGGCGCGGCTGTGCCCGCGGCCTTTTTTTTGGCACACGGAGGCCCTCGCAAAGTCTCGCGCCATTCCGAGTCCGGGCGGACGGTTGGCCAGCCCCACCCCCAAGGCTATAGCCCACCCGCTTTTGTGGCCTTTTTCCGCTGGACGAACTGGCGCCCGGCCGGGCGGTTATTTTTTGCGCGGCTGTGCCCGCGCCTATTTTTGCACACGGAGGCCCTCGCAAAGTCTCGCGCCATTCCGAGTCCGGCGGACGGTTGGCCAGCCCCACCCCCAAGGCTATAGCCCACCCGTTTTTTGTGGCCTTTTTCCGCTGGACGAACTTGGCGCCCGGCCTTCGGGCGGTTATTTTGGGCGCGGCTGTGACCGCGGCCTATTTTTGGCACACGGAGGCCCTCGCAAAGTCTCGCGCCATTCCGAGTCCGGGCGGACGACGGTTGGCCAGCCCCACCCCCAAGGCTATAGCCCACCCGCTTTTGTGGCCTTTTTCCGCTGGACGAACTTGGCGCCCGGCCTTCGGGCGGTATTTTGGGCGCGGCTGTGCCCGCGGCCTTTTTGGCACACGGAGGCCCTCGCAAAGTCTCGCGCCATTCCGAGTCCGGGCGGACGGTTGGCCAGCCCCACCCCCAAGGCTATAGCCCACCCGCTTTTGTGGCCTTTTTCCGCTGGACGAACTTGGCGCCCGCCTCGGGCGGTTATTTTTTTGCGGCTGTGCCCGGGCCTATTTTTGGCACACGGAGGCGCCTCGCAAAGTCTCGCGCCATTCCGAGTCCGGCGGACGGTTGGCCAGCCCCACCCCCAAGGCTATAGCCCACCCGCTTTTGTGGCCTTTTTCCGCTGGACGAACTTGGCGCCCGGCCTTCGGGCGGTTATTTGGGCGCGGCTGTGCCCGCGCCTATTTTTTTGGCACACGGAGGCGCCTCGCAAAGTCTCGCGCCATTCCGAGTCCGGGCGGACGGTTGGCCAGCCCCACCCCCAAGGCTATAGCCCACCCGCTTTTTGTGGCCTTTTTCCGCTGGACGAACTTGCGCGCCCGGCCTCGGGCGGTTATTTTTGGGCGCGGCTGTGCCCGCGGCCTATTTTTGGCGCACGGAGGAGCCTCGCAAAGTCTCGCGCCATTCCGAGTCCGGGCGGACGGTTGGCCAGCCCCACCCCCAAGGCTATAGCCCACCCGCTTTTTTGTGGCCTTTTTCCGCTGGACGAACTTGGCGCCCGGCCTTCGGGCGTTTTTTTTTTGCGCGGCTGTGCCCGCGGCCTATTTTTGGCGCACGGAGGCCCTCGCAAAGTATCGCGCCATTCCGAGTCCGGCGGCGGACGGTTGGCCAGCCCCACCCCCAAGGCTATAGCCCACCCGCTTTTTTTGTGGCCTTTTTCCGCTGGACGAACTTGGCGCCCGCCTTCGGGCGGTTTTTTTTTGGGCGCGGCTGTGCCCGCGGCCTTTTTTTTGGCACACGGAGGCGCCGCAAAGTCTCGCGCCATTCCGAGTCCGGGCGGACGGTTGGCCAGCCCCACCCCCAAGGCTATAGCCCACCCGCTTTTGTGGCCCTTTTTCCGCTGGACGAACTTGGCGCCCGGCCTTCGGCGGTTATTTTTTTGCTGCTGTGCCCGCGGCCTATTTTTGGCACACGGAGGCCCCTCGCAAAGTCTCGCGCCATTCCGAGTCCGGCGGACGAAGTTGGCCAGCCCCACCCCCCAAGGCTATAGCCCACCCGTTTTTGTGGCCTTTTTCCGCAGGACGAACTTGGCGCCCCGGCCTTCGGGTTATTTTTGGGCGCGGCTGTGCCCGCGGCCTATTTTTGGCACACGGAGGCCCCTCGCAAAGTCTCGCGCCATTCCGAGTCCGGCGGACGAAGTGGGCCAGCCCCACCCCCAAGGCTATAGCCCACCCGTTTTTGTAGCCTTTTTCCGCTGGACGAACTTGCGCGCCCGCCTTCGGGCGGTTATTTTTGGGCGCGGCTGTGCCGCGGCCTATTTTTGGCACACGGAGGCCCCTCAAAGTCTCGCGCCATTCCGAGTCCGGCGGACGGTTGGCCAGCCCCACCCCCAAGGCTATAGCCCACCCGCTTTTGTGGCCTTTTTCCGCTGGACGAACTTGGCGCCCGGCCTCGGGCGGGGTATTTTTGGGCGCGGCTGTGCTGTGCCCGCGGCCTATTTTTTTTGGCACACGGAGGCCCGCAAAGTCTCGCGCCATTCCGAGTCCGGGCGGACGGTTGGCCAGCCCCACCCCCAAGGCTATAGCCCACCCGCTTTTGTGGCCTTTTTCCGCTGGACGAACTTGGCGCCCGGGCTTAGGGCGGTTTTTTTTGGTCGCGGCTGTGCCCTCGGCATATTTTTGGCACACGGAGGCCCTCGCAAAGTCTCGCGCCATTCCGAGTCCGGGCGGACGGTTGGCCAGCCCCCCACCCCAAGGCTATAGCCCACCCGCTTTTTGTGGCCTTTTTCCGCTGGACGAACTTGGCGCCCGGCCTTCGGGCGGTTATTTTTGGGCGCGGCTGTGCCCGCGGCCTTTTTTTTCGCACACGGAGGTGCCTCGCAAAGTCTCGCGCCATTCCGAGTCCGGGCGGACGGTTGGCCAGCCCCACACCCCCAAGGCTATAGCCCACCCGCTTTTGTGGCCTTTTTCCGCTGGACGAACTTGGCGCCCGGCCTTCGGGCGGTTATTTTGGGCGCGGCTGTGCCCGCGGCCTATTTTTTTGGCACACGGAGGCCCTCGCAAAGTCTCGCGCCATACCGCGTCCGGGGGACGCCGTTGGCCATCCCCCCCCCCCATTGCTATCGCCCCCCCGTTTTTGTCCCCTTTTTCCGCTGGATGAACTGGGCGCCCCGGCCTTCGGCGGTTATTTTTGGGCGCGGCTGTGTGCCGCGCCTATTTTTGGCACACGGAGGCCCTCGCAAAGTCTCGCGCCATTCCGAGTCCGGCGGACGGTTGGCCAGCCCCACCCCCAAGGCTATAGCCCACCCGCTTTTGTGGCCTTTTTCCGCTGGACGAACTTGGCGCCCGCCTTCGGGCGGTTATTTTTGGGCGCGGCTGTGCCCGCGGCCTATTTTTGGCACACGGAGGGCCCGCAAAGTCTCGCGCCATTCCGAGTCCGGGCGGATTTGGTTGGCCAGCCCCACCCCCAAGGCTATAGCCCACCCGCTTTTTGTGGCCTTTTTCCGCTGGACGAACTTGGCGCCCGGCCTTCGGGCGGTTATTTTTGGCGCGGCTGTGCCCGCGGCCTATTTTTTGGCACACGGAGGCCCCTCGCAAAGTCTCGCGCCATTCCGAGTCCGGGCGGGACGGTTGGCCAGCCCCACCCCCAAGGCTATAGCCCACCGCTTTTGTGGCCTTTTTCCGCTGGACGAACTTGGCGCCGGCCTTCGGCGGTTATTTTTTGGGCGGCTGTGCCGCGGCCTATTTTTGGCACACGGAGGCGCCTCGCAAAGTCTCGCGCCATTCCGAGTCCGGGCGGACGAAAGTTGGCCAGCCCCACCCCCAAGGCTATAGCCCACCCGCTTTTGTGGCCTTTTTCCGCTGGACGAACTTGGCGCCCGGCCTCGGGCGGTTATTTTTGGGCGCGGCTGTGCCGCGGCCTATTTTTGGCACACGGAGGCCCTCGCAAAGTCTCGCGCCATTCCGAGTCCGGCGGACGGTTGGCCAGCCCCACACCCCCAAGGCTATAGCCCACCCGCTTTTGTGGCCTTTTTCCGCTGGACGAACTTGGCGCCGGCCTTCGGGCGGTTATTTTTGGCGCGCTGCTGTGCCCGCGGCCTATTTTTTGGCACACGGAGAGGCCTCGCAAAGTCTCGCGCCATTCCGAGTCCGGGCGGACGGTTGGCCAGCCCCACCCCCAAGGCTATAGCCCACCCGCTTTTGTGGCCTTTTTCCGCTGGACGAACTTGGCGCCCGGCCTTCGGGCGGTTATTTTTGGGCGCGGCTGTGCCCGCGGCCTATTTTTGGCACACGGAGGCCCTCGCAAAGTCTCGCGCCATTCCGAGTCCGGCGGACGGTTGGCCAGCCCCACCCCCAAGGCTATAGCCCACCCGCTTTTGTGGCCTTTTTCCGCTGGACGAACTTGGCGCCCGGCCTTCGGGCGGTTATTTTGGGCGCGGCTGCTGTGCCCGCGGCCTATTTTTTTGGCACACGGAGGCCCTCGCAAAGTCTCGCGCCATTCCGAGTCCGGGCGGACGGTTGGCCAGCCCCACACCCCAAGGCTATAGCCCACCCGGGTTTGTGGCGGTTTTCCGTTGGACGTACTTGGCGCCCCGGCGGGCGAGCGGTTCTTTTTGGGCGCGGCGGTGCTCGCGGCCTATTTTTGGCACACGGAGGCCCTCGCAAAGTCTCGCGCCATTCCGAGTCCGGGCGGACGGTTGGCCAGCCCCACCCCCAAGGCTATAGCCCACCCGCTTTTTGTGGCCTTTTTCCGCTGGACGAACTTGGCGCCCGGCCTTCGGGCGGTTATTTTTGGGCGCGGCTGTGCCCGCGGCCTATTTTTGCACACGAGGAGGCCCTCGCAGTCTCTCGCCATTCCGAGTCCGGGCGGACGGTTGGCCAGCCCCACCCCCAAGGCTATAGCCCACCCGCTTTTGTGGCCTTTTTCCGCTGGACGAACTTGGCGCCCGGCCTCGGGCGGTTATTTTTGGGCGCGGCTGTGCCCGCGGCCTATTTTTGGCACACGGAGGCGCCTCGCAAAGTCTCGCGCCATTCCGAGTCCGGCGGACGGTTGGCCAGCCCCACCCCCAAGGCTATAGCCCACCCGCTTTTGTGGCCTTTTTCCGCTGGACGAACTTGGCGCCCGGCCTCGGGCGGGTTATTTTTGGGCGCGGCTGTGCCGCGGCCTATTTTTGGCACACGGAGGCCCTCGCAAAGTCTCGCGCCATTCCGAGTCCGGGCGGACGTTGGTTGGCCAGCCCCACCCCCCAAGGCTATAGCCCACCCGCTTTTGTGGCCTTTTTCCGCTGGACGAACTTGGCGCCCGGCCTTCGGGCGGTTATTTTGGGCGCGGCTGTGCCCGCGGCCTATTTTTTGGCACACGGAGGCCTCGCAAAGTCTCGCGCCATTCCGAGTCCCGCGGACGGTTGGCCAGCCCCACCCCCAAGGCTATAGCCCACCCGCTTTTTTTGTGGCCTTTTTCCGCTGGACGAACTTGGCGCCCGGCCTTCGGGCGGTTATTTTTGGCGCGGCTGTGCCCGGCCTATTTTTGGCACACGGAGGCCCCGCAAAGTCTCGCGCCATTCCGAGTCCGGCGGACGGTTGGCCAGCCCCACCCCCAAGGCTATAACCCACCCGTTTTTGTGGCCTTTTTCCTCTGGACGAACTTGGCGCCCCGGCCTTCGGGGGTTCTTTTTCGGCGCGGCTGTGCCCGCGGCCTATTTTCTGGCACACGGAGGCCCTCGCAAAGTCTCGCGCCATTCCGAGTCCGGGCGGACGGTTGGCCAGCCCCACCCCCAAGGCTATAGCCCACCCGCTTTTTTGTGGCCTTTTTCCGCTGGACGAACTTGGCGCCCCGGGCTTCGGGGGGTTATTTTTGGGCGCGGCTGTGCCCGCGGCCTATTTTTGGCGCACGGAGGCCCTCGCAAAGTCTCGCGCCATTCCGAGTCCGGCGGACGGTTGGCCAGCCCCACCCCCAAGGCTATAGCCCACCCGCTTTTGTGGCCTTTTTCCGCTGGACGAACTTGGCGCCCGGCCTCGGGCGGTTATTTTTGGGCGCGGCTGTGCCCGCGCCGGCCTTTTTTGGCACACGGAGGGCCTCGCAAAGTCTCGCGCCATTCCGAGTCCCGGCGGACGGTTGGCCAGCCCCACCCGCAAGGCTATATCCCTCCCTTTTTTGTGGACTTTTTCCGCTGGAGTAACTTGGCGCCCGGGCGTGCGGGCGGTTATTTTGGGTGCAGCTGTGCCCGCAGCCTATTTTCGGCACACAGAGGCCCTCGCAAAGTCTCGCGCCATTCCGAGTCCGGGCGGACGGTTGGCCAGCCCCACCCCCAAGGCTATAGCCCACCCGCTTTTTGTGGCCTTTTTCCGCTGGACGAACTTGGCGCCCGGCCTCGGGCGGTTATTTTTGGGCGCGGCTGTGCCCGCGGCCTATTTTTTGGCACACGGAGGCGCCTCGCAAAGTCTCGCGCCATTCCGAGTCCGGCGGACGGTTGGCCAGCCCCACCCCCAAGGCTATAGCCCACCCGCTTTTGTGGCCTTTTTCCGCTGGACGAACTTGGCGCCCGGCCTTCGGGCGGGTATATTTTTGGGCGCGGCTGTGCCCGCGGCCTATTTTTGGCACACGGAGGGCCTCGCAAAGTCTCGCGCCATTCCGAGTCCGGGCGGACGGTTGGCCAGCCCCACCCCCAAGGCTATAGCCCACCCGCTTTTTGTGGCCTTTTTCCGCTGGACGAACTTGGCGCCCGGCCTTCGGGCGGTTATTTTGGGCGCGGCTGTGCCCGCGGCCTATTTTTTGGCACACGGAGGCCCTCGCAAAGTCTCGCGCCATTCCGAGTCCGCGGACGGTTGGCCAGCCCCACCCCCAAGGCTATAGCCCACCCGCTTTTTTGTGGCCTTTTTCCGCTGGACGAACTTGGCGCCCGCCTTCGGGCGGGTTTTTGGGCGCTGCTGCCCGCGGCCTATTTTTGGCACACGGAGGCCCTCGCAAAGTCTCGCGCCATTCCGAGTCCGGCGGACGGTTGGCCAGCCCCACCCCCAAGGCTATAGCCCACCCGCTTTTTGTGGCCTTTTTCCGCTGGACGAACTTGGCGCCCGCCTTCGGGCGGTTATTTTTGGCGCGGCTGTGCCCGCTGCCTATTTTTGGCACACGGAGGCCCTCGCAAAGTCTCGCGCCATTCCGAGTCCGGCGGACGGTTGGCCAGCCCCACCCCCAAGGCTATAGCCCACCCGCTTTTGTGGCCTTTTTCCGCTGGACGAACTTGGCGCCCGGCCTTCGGGCGGTTATTTTTGGCGCGGCTGTGCCCGCGGCCTTTTTTTGGCACACGGAGGCCCTCGCAAAGTCTCGCGCCATTCCGAGTCCGGGCGGACGGTTGGCCAGCCCCACCCCCAAGGCTATAGCCCACCCGCTTTTGTGGCCTTTTTCCGCTGGACGAACTTGGCGCCCGGCCTTAGGGCGGTTATTTTTGGGCGCGGGGGTGCCCGCGGCCGATGGTTGGCACACGGAGGCCCCGCAAAGTCTCGCGCCATTCCGAGTCCGGCGGACGGTTGGCCAGCCCCACCCCAAGGCTATAGCCCACCCGCTTTTGTGGCCTTTTTCCGCTGGACGAACTTGGCGCCCGGCCTTCGGGCGGGTTATTTTGGGCGCGGCTGTGCCCGGGCCTTTTTTTGGCACACGGAGGAGGCCTCGCAAAGTCTCGCGCCATTCCGAGTCCGCGGGACGGTTGGCCAGCCCCACCCCCAAGGCTATAGCCCACCCGCTTTTGTGGCCTTTTTCCGCTGGACGAACTTGGCGCCCGCCCTCGGCGGTTATTTTTGGGCGCGGCTGTGCCCGCGGCCTATTTTTGGCACACGGAGGCCCTCGCAAAGTCTCGCGCCATTCCGAGTCCGGCGGACGGTTGGCCAGCCCCACCCCCAAGGCTATAGCCCACCCGCTTTTGTGGCCTTTTTCCGCTGGACGAACTTGGCGCCCGGCCTTCGGGGGTATTTTTGGCGCGGCTGTGCCCGCGGCCTATTTTTGGCACACGGAGGGGCCCTCGCAAAGTCTCGCGCCATTCCGAGTCCGGGCGGACGGTTGGCCAGCCCCACCCCCAAGGCTATAGCCCACCCGCTTTTGTGGCCTTTTTCCGCTGGACGAACTTGGCGCCCGGCCTTCGGGCGGTTATTTTTGGGCGCGGCTGTGCCCGCGGGCTATTTTTGGCACACGGAGGCCCTCGCAAAGTCTCGCGCCATTCCGAGTCCGCGGACGGTTGGCCAGCCCCACCCCCAAGGCTATAGCCCACCCGCTTTTGTGGCCTTTTTCCGCTGGACGAACTTTGGCGCGCCCGGCCTCGGGGGCGGTTATTTTTGGGCGCGGCTGTGCCCGCGGCCTATCTTTGGCACACGGAGGCCCTCGCAAAGTCTCGCGCCATTCCGAGTCCGGGCGGACGGTTGGCCAGCCCCACCCCCAAGGCTATAGCCCACCCGCTTTTGTGGCCTTTTTCCGCTGGACGAACTTGGCGCCCGGCCTTCGGCGGTTATTTTGGGCGCGGCTGTGCCCGCGGCCTTTTTTTGGCACACGGAGGCCCTCGCAAAGTCTCGCGCCATTCCGAGTCCCGGCGGACGGTTGGCCAGCCCCACCCCCAAGGCTATAGCCCACCCGCTTTTGTGGCCTTTTTCCGGTGAACTTAGCGCCCCACGGCCTTGGGTGATTGTTACACAAGGCGCGGCTGTGCCCGTTGCCTATTTTGCTTTTAGGGCCCCTACGCAAAGTCTGCGCCATTCCGAGTCCGGCCCGGACCCAGTTAGCCTGCCCCACCACAAGGCTATAGCCCACCACGTTTTATTTTCCGCTGGGCCAGTGGCGCCCCGGCCTTCGGGCTGTTATTTTTGGGCGCGGCTGTGCCCGGCCTATTTGCGTGCAGGGCTGAGTCTCGCGCCATTCCGAGTCCGGTGACCGATTGGCAGCCCCACCCCCAAGGCTATAGCCCACCCGTTTTTGTAGCCCTTTCCTTCAAACAGCCACCAGGCCAGCGCATTCAGGTTGTATTTTGGAAGACTGACTGTATCAGCCTATTTTTCAACTGCAGGCCCCCTCGCAAAGTCTCGCACATTCCGAGTCCGGCGGACGGTTGGCCAGCCCCACCCCCAAGGCTATAGCCCACCCGTTTTGTGGCCTTTTTCCGCTGGACGAACTTGGCGCCTGCCGCTGGCGGTGTTATTTTTGCGCGCGGCTGTGCCCGCTGCTCATTTTTGGCACACGGAGGGCCTCGCAAAGTTCCCCCATTCATCCGAGTCCGCGGTTGAGTTGGCCAACCCCCACCCCAAGGCTATAGCCCACCCATTTTTGTGGCCTTTTTCCTCGTTTGGACGAATCCTTGGCGGGTGGTTATTTTAGGCGGGTGGTCCTATTTTTTTCACGGGCGCCTCGCGGTCTGTGCCTGGGCGTAGCACGTTTTTTGGCACATGGACGAACTTGCTGCCCGGCCTTCGCAGTCTCGCTGTGCTATTCCGAGTCGCAAAGTGCAGCCATTCCGAGTCGGTGAAGTTTCAGCCCAACCCCCAAGGCTATAGCCCACCCGTTTTTGTGGCCTTTTTCCGCTGGTGCAGCGCCTCGGCCTTCGGGCAGTTATTTTTGGGCGGCTGTGCCCGCAGCCTATTTTTGCACACGGAGGCCCTCGCAATGTCTCGCGCCATTCCGGAGTCCGGCGGATGAAGTGGGCCAGCCCCACCCAAAGGCTATATAGCCCACCCGTTTTGCTGGCCTGGCGCCCGGCCTCGGGCGGAGCGGAGCGCGGTTGCCTGCGACTATTTACACATGGAGGCGCAGTTATTTCCGGCGGACGGTTGGCCAGCCCCACCCCCCTAAGGCTATAGCCCATCCGTTTTTTGGCCTTTTTCCCTACACGGAGGGCCCCTCGCAACATGCTGTGCCTCGCGTCTATTTTTATCACACGGAGGCTCCCTCAAAGTTCAAGGCCATTCGAACCGCGGACGGCTACAGCCCCACCCCAAGGCTATAGCCCACCCGCTTTTGTGGCCTTTTTCCGCTGGACGAATCCTGGCACCCCCGCCTTCGGGCGCCATTTTAAGCGCGAAGGTGCCCGCTGCCTATTTTTGGCACACGGAGGCTCCTCGCAGTCTCGCTGCCATTCGAACCGGGCGGATCTAGCACAGCTCCACTTCTGCCATAGCCCACCCGCTTTGTGGCCTTTTTCCGCTGGACGACCCCAAGCCCGGCCGCCGGGCGGTTATTTTGGGCGCGGGGCTGTGCCCGCTGCTCATTTTTGCACACGGAGGCCCTCGCAAAGTCTCGCGCCATTCCGAGTCCGGGCGGACGGTTGGCCAGCCCCACCCCCAAGGCTATAGCCCACCCGCTCGTGTGGCAATATTCCGCTGGACGAACTTGGCGCCCCGGCCTTCGGTCGGTTATTTTTGGGCGCGGCTGTGCCCGCGGCCTATTTTTGGCACACGGAGGCCCCTCAACAAGTCTCGCGCCATTCCGAGTCCGCGGCGGACGGTTGGCAGCCCCACCCCCAAGGCTATAGCCCACCCGCTTTTTTGTGGCCTTTTTCCGCTGGACGAACTTGGCGCCCGGCCTCGGGCGGTTATTTTTGGGCGCGGCTGTGCCCGGCCTATTTTTTGGCACACGGAGGCCCTCGCAAAGTCTCGCGCCATTCCGAGTCCGGGCGGACGGTTGGCCAGCCCCACCCCCAAGGCTATAGCCCACCCGTTTTTGTGGCCTTTTTCCGCAGGACGAACTTGGCGCCCGGCCTTCGGGCGGTTATTTTGGGCGCGGCTGTGCCGCGGCCTATTTTTGGCACACGGAGGCCCTCAAAGTCTCGCGCCATTCCGAGTCCGGGCGGACGGTTGGCCAGCCCCACCCCCAAGGCTATAGCCCACCCGCTTTTTTGTGGCCTTTTTCCGCTGGACGAACTTGGCGCCGGGTCCTTCGGGCGCTTATTTTTGGGCGCGGCTGTGCCTGCAACCTATTTTTGGCACACGGAGGCCCCTCGCAAAGTCTGGCGCCATTCCGAGTCCGGCGGACGGTTGGCCAGCCCCACCCCCAAGGCTATAGCCCACCCGCTTTTGTGGCCTTTTTCCGCTGACGAACATGGCGCCCCGGCCTTCGGGGGGTTATTTTGGGCGCGGCTGTGCCCGCGGCCTATTTTTGGCACACGGAGGGCCCTCGCAAAGTCTCGCGCCATTCCGAGTCCGGCGGACGGTTGGCCAGCCCCACCCCCAAGGCTATAGCCCACCCGCTTTTGTGGCCTTTTTCCGCTGGACGAACTTGGCGCCCGGCCTTCGGGCGGTTATTTTTGGGCGCGGCTGTGCCCGCTGGGCCTATTTTTTGGCACACGGAGGGCCCCAAAGTCTCGCGCCATTCCGAGTCCGGCGGACGAAGTTGGCCAGCCCCACCCCCAAGGCTATAGCCCACCCGCTTTTGTGGCCTTTTTCCGCTGGACGAACTTGGCGCCCCGGCCTTCGGGCGGTTATTTTTTTGGGTGCGGCTGTGCCAGAGGCGTAGTTTTGGCACACGGAGGCCCTAGCAAAGTCTCGCGCCATTCCGAGTCCCGCGGACGACGGTTGGCCAGCCCCACCCCCAAGGCTATAGCCCACCCGCTTTTTGTGGCCTTTTTCCGCTGGACGAACTTGGCGCCCGGCCTTCGGGCGGTTATTTTTGGGCGCGGCTGTGTGCCCGCGGGCCTATTTTTGGCACACGGAGGCCCTCGCAAAGTCTCGCGCCATTCCGAGTCCGGGCGGACGTTGGTTGGCCAGCCCCACACCCCCAAGGCTATAGCCCACCCGCTTTTTTGTGGCCTTTTTCCGCTGGACGAAATTGGCGCCCGCCTGGCGGTTATTTTTGGGCGATGGGTTGCGCCTCGCGCCTATGTTTGGCACACATCGGAGGCCCTCAGAAAGTCTCACCATTCCGAGGCGGACGGCGGGCCAGCCCCACTCCCCCAAGGCTATAGCCCACCTGCTTTTGTGGCCTTTTTCCGCTGGACGAACTTGGCGCCTGCCCGGGAAGATTTGGGCGCGGCTGTGCCTGCAGCCTTTTTTTGGCACACGGAGGCCCTCGCAAAGTCTTCGCGCCATTCCGAGTCCCAAGAGGAAGTTGGCCAGCCCCACCCTCAAGGCTATAGCCCACCCGTTTTTGTGGCCTATTTCCGCTGGCCGAACTTGGCGGCCCGGCCATCGGGCTGGCCATTTTGGGCGCGGCTGTGCCCGCGGCCGATTTTTGGCACACGGAGGCCCTCGCAAAGTCTGGCGCCATTCCGAGTCCGGCGGACGGTTGGCCAGCCCCAACCCCAAGGCTATAGCCCACCCGCTTTTTGTGGCCTTTTTCCGCTGGGACGATCTTGGCGCCCGGCCTTCGGGCAGTTATTTTTGGGCGCGGCTGTGCAGTCATGCCTATTTTTGCACACACGGAGGCCCTCACAAAGTCTCGCGCCATTCCGAGTCCGGCGGATGAGGCGGGCCAGCCCCACCCCCAAGGCTATAGCCCACCCGCTTTTGTGGCCTTTTTCCGCTGGGACGAACTTGGCGCCCGGCCTTTCGGCGGTTATTTTTGGGCGCGGGCTGTGCCCGCGGCCTATTTTTGGCACACGGAGGCCCTCGCAAAGTCTCGCGCCATTCCGAGTCCGGCGGACGGTTGGCCAGCCCCACCTCCTAAGGCTATAGTAGCCCGTTTTGTGGCCTTTTTTCCGCTGGACTAACTTGGCGCCCCGCCTTCGGGGTTATTTTTTTTGCAGCAGTGCTCGTGGCCTATTTTTACACACGGAGGCCCCTCGCAAAGTCTCGCGCCATTCCGAGTCCGCTGGACGGTTGGCCAGCCCCACCCCCAAGGCTATAGCCCACCCGCTTTGTGGCCTTTTTCCGCTGATGAACTTGGCGCCCGGCCTTCGGGCGGTTATTTTTGGACGCGGCTGTGCCCGGGCCTCATTTTTGGCACACGGAGGCCCTCGCAGAACTCCCGCGCCATTCCGAGTCCGCGGACGGTTGGCCAGCCCCACCCCCCAGGCTATAGCCCACCCGCTTTTTTGTGGCCTTTTTTCCGCTGGACGAACTTGGCGCCCGGCCTTCGGGCGGCTATTTTGGGCTGCGGCAGCCCCATTTTTATTTTTGGCACACGGAGGCCCCTCGCAAAGTCTCAAGGCCATTCCGAGTCCGCGGACGGTTGGCCAGCCCCACCCCCAAGGCTATAGCCCACCCGCTTTTGTGGCCTTTTTCCGCTGGACGAACTTGGCGCCCGGCCTTCGGGCGGTTATTTTTGGCGCGGATGTACCCGCGGCCTATTTTTTTGGCACACGGAGGCCCTCGCAGTCTCAAGCCATTCCGAGTCCGCGGACGGCGGGCCAGCCCCACCCCCAAGGCTATAGCCCACCCATTTTTGTGGCCTTTTTCCGCTGACGAACTTGGGGCCCGGCCTTCGGGTGGTTATTTTGCGCGGCTGTGCCCAAGGGCTATTTTTGGCACACGGAGGCCCCCTCGCAAAGTCTCGCGCCATTCCGAGTCCGCGGACAAAGTTGGCCAGCCTCACCCCCAAGGCTATAGCCCACCCCTTTTGTGGCCTTTTTCCGCTGGACTAACTTGGCGCCCCGCCTTCGAGGTTATTTTGGGCGCTGCTGTGCCCGCAGCCTATTTTTGGCACACGGAGGCCCTCGCAGTCTCGCGCCATTCCGAACCGCGGATGAAATTGGCCAGCCCCACCCCAAGGCTATAGCCCACCCGCTGTGGCCTTTTTCCGCTGGACGAACTTGCGCCCGGCCTTCGGGCGGTTATTTTGGGCGCGGGCTGTGCTCAAGTCCTTATTTTTGCACACACGGAGGCCTCGCAGTCTCGCCATTCCGAAGTCCGGCGGAAGTTGGCCAGCCCCACCCCTACAGCTATAGCCCATCCGCTATTTCACAGGCCTTTTCCCTGGACGAATCTTGCGCCCGGCCTGGCGTGTATTTTGAGGCGGCTGTGCCGCGGCCTATTTTTTTGCACACGGAGGCCGCGCAGAGTCTCGCGCCATTCCGAGTCCGGGCGGATTTGTTGGCCAGCCCCACCCCCAAGGCTATAGCCCACCCACTTTTGGGCCTTTTCCGCTTGGACGAACTTGGCGCCCGGCCTCGGGCTGTTATTTTTGGGCGCGGCTGTGCCCGCGGCCTATTTTTTTGGCACACGGAGGCCCTCGCAAAGTCTCGCCATTCCGAGTCCGCGGACGAAGTTGGCCAGCCCCACCCCCAAGGCTATAGCCCACCCGCTTTTTGTGGCCTTTTTTTCCGCTGGACGAACTTGGCGCCCGGCCGCCGGGCGGTTATTTTTGGGCGCACAGCCCGGGGCCTATTTTTGGCACACGGAGGCCCTCGCAGTCTCAAGGCCATTCCGAGTCCGGCGGACGGCTGGCCAGCCCACCCCCAAGGCTATAGCCCACCCGCTTTTGTGGCCTTTTTCCGCTGGACGATCTGTGGCGCCCGCCTTCGGCGGTTATTTTTGGGCGCTGTGTTCAAGGCCTATTTTTGACACACGGAGGCCCTCGCAGTTCGCGCCATTCCGAGTCCGGCGGACGGTTGGCCAGCCCCACCCCCAAGGCTATAGCCCACCCGCTTTTGTGGCCTTTTCCGCTGGACGAACTTGGCGCCCGGCCTCGGGTGGTTATTTTTGGGCGCGGCTGTGCCCGCCTATTTTTGGCACACGGAGGCCCTCGCAAAGTCTCGCGCCATTCCGAGTCCGGCGGACGAAGTTGGCCAGCCCCACCCCCAAGGCTATAGCCCACCCGCTTTTGTGGCCTTTTTCCGCTGACGAACTTGGCGCCCGCCTTCGAGGGCGGTTATTTTTAAGGGATGTGCCTGTGGCCTATTTTTGGCACACGGAGGCCCTCGCAAAGTCTCGCGCCATTCCGAGTCCGCGGACGGGTTGGCCAGCCCACACCCCGCAAGGCTATAGCCCACCCCGCTTGTGGCCTTTTTCCGCTGGACGAACTTGGCGCCCGGCTCGGGCTGTTATTTTTGGCGCGGCTGTGCCCGCGGCCTATTTTTGGCACACGGAGGCCCTCGCAAAGTCTCGCGCCATTCCGAGTCCGGGCGGACGGTTGGCCAGCCCCACCCCCAAGGCTATAGCCCACCCGTTTTGTGGCCTTTTTCCGCTGGACGAACTTGGCGCCCGGCCTTCTGGTATTATTTTTGGCGCTGCTGTGCGTGGGCCTTTTTTTGGCACATGGAGGCCCTCGCAAGTCTCGCGCCATTCCGAGTCCGGGCGGACGAAGTTGGCCAGCCCCACCCCCAAGGCTATAGCCCACCCGTTTTGTGGCCTTTTTCCGCTGACGAATCCTGGCGCCCGGCCTTTCGGCGGTTATTTTTGGGCGCGGCTGTGCCCGCTGCCTATTTTTGCACACGGAGGCCCCTCGCAGTCTCCGCCATTCCGAGTCCGGGCGGATTTAGTTGGCCAGCCCCAGCCCCAAGGCCATAGCCCACCCGTTTTTTGTGGCCTTTTTCCGCTGGACGAACTTGGCGCCCGGCCTTCAGGCGGTTATTTTGGGCGCGGCTGTGCCCATGCCTATTTTTGGCAGACACGGAGGACCTCGCAGTCTCGCGCCATTCCGAGTCCGCGGATGGTTGGCCAGCCCCACCCCCAAGGCTATAGCCCACCCGCTTTTTGTGGCCTTTTTCCGCTGGACGAACTTGGCGCCCGGCCTTGGTATTTTTAGGCGCGGCTGTGCCCGTGGCCTATTTTTGGCACACGGAGTCCTCTCGCAAAGTCTCGCTCCATTCCGAGTCCTGCGGACGAAGTTGGCCAGCCCCACCCCCCAAGCCTATAGCCCACCCGTTTTTGTGGCCTTTTTCCGCTGACGAACTTGGCGCCCCGGCCTTCGGCAGTTATTTTTGCGCGGCTGTGCCCGCGGGCTATTTTTGGCACACGGAGGCCCTCGCAGTCTCGCGCCATTCCGAGTCCGGGCGGACGAAGTTGGCCAGCCCCACCCCCAAGGCTATAGCCCACCCGTTTTGTGGCCTTTTTCCGCTGGACGAACTTGGCGCCCAGCCTTCGGGTGGTTATTTTTGGCGCTGGCTGTGCCCACGGCCTATTTTTTTACACGGAGGCCCTCTCAAAGTCTCGCGCCATTCGAGTCCGCGGACGGTTGGCCAGCCCCACCCCCAAGGCTATAGCCCACCCGTTTTTTGGGCCTTTTTCCGCTGGACGAACTTGGCGCCCGGCCTTCGGCGGTTATTTTGGGCGCGGCTGTGCCCGCGCCTATTTTTGCACACGGAGGCCTCGCAAAGTCTCGGGCCTTTCGGTGTCCGGCGGACGATTTGGGCCAGCCCCACCCCCCAAGGCTATAGCCCACCCATTTTTGTGGCCTTTTTCCGCTGGACGAACTTGGCGCCCGCCTCGGGCGGTTATTTTTGGCGCGGCTGTGCCCGCGCCTATTTTTGGCACACGGAGGCCCCCGCGCAGTCTCGCGCCATTCCGAGTCCGGCGGACGAAGTTGGCCAGCCCCACCCCCCAAGGCTAAACCCCACCCGGTTTTGTGGCCATTATAAGCTGGACGAACTTGGCGCCCGGCCTCGGGGGTATATTTTGGGCGCGGCTGTGCCTGGGCCTATTTTTGCACACGGAGGCCCTCGCAGTCTCTCGCCATTCCGAGTCCGCGGACGGTTGGCCAGCCCCACCCCCAAGGCTATAGCCCACCCGCTTTTGTGGCCTTTTTCCGCTGGACGAACTTGGCGCCCGGCCTTCGGGCGTTATATTTGGGCGCGGCTGTGCCTGCGGCCTATTTTTGGCACATGGAGGCCCCTCGCAGTCTCGCGCCATTCCGAGTCCGGCGGACGAAGTTGGCCAGCCCCACCCCCCAAGGCTATAGCCCACCCGTTTTTGTGGCCTTTTTCCGCTGGACGAACTTGGCGCCCCGGCCTTCGGGTGGTTATTTTTGGGCGCGGCTGTGCCCGCGGCCTATTTTTGGCACACGGAGGCCCTCGCAAAGTCTCGCGCCATTCCGAGTCCGGCGGACGAAGTTGGCCAGCCCCACCCCCCAAGGCTATAGCCCACCCGTTTTTGTGGCCTTTTTCCGCTGGACGAACTTGGCGCCCGCCTTCTTGCGGTTATTTTTGGACGCGGCTGTGCCCGCGGCCTATTTTTGGTACACGGAGGCCCTCGCAAAGTCTCGCGCCATTCCGAGTCCGGGCGGACGAAGTTGGCCAGCCCCACCCCCAAGGCTATAGCCCACCCGCTTTTGTGGCCTTTTTCCGCTGGACGAACTTGGCGCCCGGCCTCGGGCGGTTATTTTGGCGCGGCTGTGCCCGCGGCCTATTTTGGCACACGGAGGCCCTCGCAATGTCTCACGCCATTCCGAGTCCGGCGGACGGTTGGCCAGCCCCACCCCCAAGGCTATAGCCCACCCGCTTTTTGTGGCCTTTTTCCGCTGACGAACTTGGCGCCCGGCCTGGGTGGTTATTTTTGCGCGCCTGTGCCCGCGGCTATTTTTGGCACACAGAGGCCCCTCGCAAAGTCTCGCGCCATTCCGAGTCCGGGGCGGACGGTTGGCCAGCCCCACCCCCAAGGCTATAGCCCACCCGCTTTTTGTGGCCTTTTTCCGCTGGACGAACTTGGCGCCCGGCCTTCAGGCGGTTATTTTTGGGCGCGGCTGTGCCCGCGGCCTATTTTTGGCACACACGGAGGCCCTCGCAAAGTCTCGCGCCATTCCGAGTCCGGCGGACGAAGTTGGCCAGCCCCACCCCCAAGGCTATAGCCCACCTGCTTTTTTGTGGCCTTTTTCCGCTGGACGAACTTGGCGCCCGGCCTTCGGGCGTGTTATTTTTGCGGCTGTGCCCGCATTCTATTTTTTAGCACACGGAGGCCCCTCGCAAAGTCTCACGCCATTCCGAGTCCGCGGATGAAGTTGGCCAGCCCCACCCCCAAGGCTATAGCCCACCCGCTTTGTGGCATTTTTCCGCTGACGAACTTGGCGCCCGGCCTTTGGGCGGTTATTTATGGGCGCGGCTGTGCCCGCTGGCATATTTTTGGCACACGGAGGCCCGCAAATGTCTCGCGCCATTCCGAGTCCGGCGGACGAAGTTGGCCAGCCCCACCCCCCAAGGCTATAGCCCACCCGTTTTTGTGGCATTTTTCCGCTGGACGAACTTGGCGCCCCGCCTTCGGGCGGTTATTTTTGGGCGTGGCTGTGCCCATGGCCTATTTTTGGCACACGGAGGCCCCTCGCAAAGTCTCACGCCATTCCGAGTCCGGCGGACGAAGTGGGCCAGCCCCACCCCCCAAGGCTATAGCCCACCCGTTTTTGTGGCCTTTTTCCGCTGGACGAACTTGGCGCCCCGGCCTTCGGGCGGTTATTTTTGGGCGAGGCTGTGCCCGCGGCCTATTTTTGGCACACGGATACCCCTCGCAAAGTCTCGCGCCATTCCGAGTCCGGCGGACGAAGTTGGCCAGCCCCACCCCCCAAGGCTATAGCCCACCCGTTTTTGTGGCCTTTTTCCGCTGGACGAACTTGGCGCCCGGCCGGCCTCAGGCTGTTATTTTTGGGCGCGGCTGTGCCCGTGGCCTATTTTGGCACACGGAGGCCCCTCACAAAGTCTCGCGCCATTCCGAGTCCGCGGATTTGTTGGCCAGCCCCACCCCCCAAGGCTATAGCCCACCCGTTTTTGGGGCATTTTTCCGCTGGACGAACTTGGCGCCCCGGCCTTCGGTCGGTTATTTTTGGGCGCGGCTGTGCCCGCATTCTATTTTTGGCACACGGAGGCCCCTCGCAAAGTCTCACGCCATTCCGAGTCCGGCGGATGAAGTTGGCCAGCCCCACCCCCCAAGGCTATAGCCCACCCGTTTTTGTGGCATTTTTCCGCTGGACGAACTTGGCGCCCCGGCCTTTGGGCGGTTATTGATGGGCGCGGCTGTGCCCGCGGCATATTTTTGGCACACGGAGGCCCCTCGCAATGTCTCACGCCATTCCGAGTCCGGCGGGCGAAGTTGGCCAGCCCCACCCCCCAAGGCTATAGCCCACCCGTTTTTGTGGCCTTTTTCCGCTGGACGAACTTGGCGCCCCGGCCTTCGGGCGGTTATTTTTGGGCGCGGTTGTCCCCGCGGCCTATTTTTGTCACACGGAGGCCCCTCGCAAAGTCTCGCGCCATTCCGAGTCCGGCGGACGAAGTTGGCCAGCCCCACCCCCCAAGGCTATAGCCCACCCGTTTTTGTGGCCTTTTTCCGCTGGACGAACTTGGCGCCCGGCCTTCGGCGGTTATTTTTGGCTGAGGGCTGTGCCCAAGGCCTATTTTTGCACACGGAGGCCCCTCGCAAAGTCTCGCGCCATTCCGAGTCCGGCGGACGGAGGTTGGCCCGCCCCCCCCCCCAAGGCTTTACCCCACCCATTTTTGTGGCCTTTTTCCGCTGGACGAACTTGGCGCCCGGCCTTCGGGCGGTTATTTTTGGGCGGGGCTGTGCCCGCAGTCTATTTTTGGCACACGGAGGCCCTCGCAAAGTCTCGCGCCATTCCGAGTCCGGGCGGATGAAGTTGGCCAGCCCCACCCCCAAGGCTATAGCCCACCCGTTTTGTGGCATTTTTCCGCTGACGAACTTGGCGCCCGGCCTTCGGGGGGTTTTTTTTGGGCGCGGCTGAGCCCGTGGCCTATTTTTGGCACACGGAGGCCCCTCGCATTGTCTCGCGCCATTCCGAGTCCGACGGACGAAGTTGGCCAGCCCCACCCCCCAAGGCTATAGCCCACCCGTTTTTGTGGCCTTTTTCCGCAGGACGAACTTGGCGCCTGGCCTTCGGGCGGTTATTTTTGGGCGCGGCTGTGCCCGCGGCCTATTTTTGGCACACGGAGTACCCTCGCAAAGTCTCGCGCCATTCCGAGTCCGCGGACGGTTGGCCAGCCCCACCCCCAAGGCTATAGCCCACCCGTTTTTGTGGCCTTTTTCCGCTGGACGAACTTGGCGCCCGGCCTTCAGGCTGTTATTTTTGGGCGGCTGTGCACGCGCCTATTTTTGGCACACGGAGGCCCCTCGCAGTCTCGCGCATTCCGAGTCCGGCGGACGAAGATGGCCAGCCCCACCCCCAAGGCTATAACCCACCCATTTTTGTGGCATTTTTCCACTGGACGAACTTGGCGCCCGCCCTCGGGCGGTTATTTTAGGGTGCGGCTTTGCCCTCGGCCTATTTTTGGCACACGGAGGCCCTCGCAAAGTCTCGCTCCATTCCGAGTCCGGGCGGACGGTTGGCCAGCCCCACCCCCAAGGCTATGGCCCACCCGTTTTTGTGGCCTTTTTTCCGCTGGACGAACTTGGCGCCCGGCCTTCGGGCGGGTTATTTTTGCGCGGATGTGCCCGCGGCTTATTTTTGGCACACGGAGGCCCCTCGCAAAGTCTCGCGCCATTCCGAGTCCGGCGGACGAAGTTGGCCAGCCCCACCCCCCAAGGCTATAGCCCACCCGTTTTTGTGGCATTTTTCCGCTGGACGAACTTGGCGCCCCGGCCTTCGGGCGGTTATTTTTGGGCGCGGCTGTGCCCACATTCTATTTTTGGCACACGGAGGCCCCTCGCAAAGTCTCGCGCCATTCCGAGTCCGGCGGATGAAGTTGGCCAGCCCCACCCCCCATGGCTATAGCCCACCCATTTTTGTGGCATTTTTCCGCTGGACGAACTTGGCGCCCCGGCCTTCAGGCGGTTATTTTTGGGCGCGGCTGCGCCCGCGGCCTATTTTTGGCACACGGAGGCCCCTCACAAAGTCTCGCGCCATTCCGAGTCCGCGGATTTGTTGGCCAGCCCCACCCCCAAGGCTATAGCCCACCCGTTTTGTGGCATTTTTCCACTGGACGAACTTGGCGCCCGGCCTTCGGGCGGTTATTTTTGGGGCGGCTGTGCCCGGGCCTATTTTTGGCACACGGAAGCCCTCGCAAAGTCTCGCTCCATTCCGAGTCCGCGGACGAAGTTGGCCAGCCCCACCCCCAAGGCTATGGCCCACCCGTTTTGTGGCCTTTTTCCACTGGACGAACTTGGCGCCCGGCCTTCGGGCGGTTATTTTTTGGCTGCTGTGCTCAAGGCCTATTTTTGTCACACGGAGGCCCGTCGCAAACTCTCGCGCCATTCCGAGTCCGGCGGACGAAGTTGGCCAGCCCCACCCCCCAAGGCTATAGCCCACCCGTTTTTGTGGCATTTTTCCGCTGGACGAACTTGGCGCCCCGGCCTTCGGGCGGTTATTTTTGGGCGCGGCAGTGCCCACATTCTATTTTTGGCACACGGAGGCCCCTCGCAAAGTCTCGCGCCATTCCGAGTCCGGCGGATGAAGTTGGCCAGCCCCACCCCCCAAGGCTATAGCCCACCCGTTTTTGTGGCCTTTTTCCGCAGGACGAACAATGCGCACCGGCCTTCGGGCGGTTATTTTTGGGCGCGGCTGTGCCCGCGGCCTATTTTTGGCACACGGAGGCCCCTCGCAAAGTCTCGCGCCATTCCGAGTCCGGCGGACGAAGTTGGCCAGCCCCTCCCCCCAAGGCTATATCCCACCCGTTTTTGTGGCCTTTTTCTGCTGGACGAAATTGGCGCCCCGGCCTTCGGGCGGTTATTTTTGGGCGCGGCTGTGCCCGCAGTCTATTTTTGGCACACGGAGGCCCCTCGCAAAGTCTCGCGCCTTTCCGAGTCCGGCGGATGAAGTTGGCCAGCCCCACCCCCCAAGGCTATAGCCCACCCGTTTTTGTGGCATTTTTCCGCTGGACGAACTTGGCGCCCCGGCCTTCGGGCGGTTATTTATGGGCGCGGCTGTGCCCGCGGCCTATTTTTGGCACACGGAGGCCCCTCGCAATGTCTCACGCCATTCCGAGTCCGGCGGGCGAAGTTGGCCAGCCCCACCCCCCAAGGCTATAGCCCACCCGTTTTTGTGGCCGTTTTCCGCTGGACGAACTTGGCGCCCTGGCCTTCGGGCGGTTATTTTTGGGCGCGGCTATGCCCGCGGCCTATTTTAGGCACACGGAGGCCCCCTCAAAGTCTCGCGCCATTCCGAGTCCGCGCGGACGAAGTGGCCCAGCCCCACCCCCAAGGCTATAGCCCACCCGTTTTTGTGGCCTTTTTCCGCTGGACGAACTTGGCGCCCCGGCCTTCAGGCTGTTATTTTTGGGCGCGGCTGTGCCCGCGGCCTATTTTTGGCACACGGAGGCCCCTCGCAAAGTCTCGCGCAATTCCGAGTCCGGCGGACGAAGTTGGCCAGCCCCACCCCCCAAGGCTATAGCCCACCCATTTTTGTGGCATTTTTCCACTGGACGAACTTGGCGCCCCGGCCTTCGGGCGGTTATTTTTGGGTGCGGCTGTGCCCTCGGCCTATTTTTGGCACACGGAAGCCCCTCGCAAAGTCTCGCTCCATTCCGAGTCCGGCGGACGAAGTTGGCCAGCCCCACCCCCCAAGGCTATGGCCCACCCGTTTTTGTGGCCTTTTTCCGCTGGACGAACTTGGCGCCCCGGCCTTCGGGCGGTTATTTTTTTGCGCGGCTGTGCCCGCGGCCTATTTTTGGCACACGGAGGCCCCTCGCAAAGTCTCGCGCCATTCCGAGTCCGGCGGACGAAGTTGGCCAGCCCCACCCCCCAAGGCTATAGCCCACCCGTTTTTGTGGCATTTTTCCGCTGGACGAACTTGGCGCCCCGGCCTTCGGGCGGTTATTTTTGGGCTCGGCTGTGCCCACATTCTATTTTTGGCACACGGAGGCCCCTCGCAAAGTCTCGCGCCATTCCGAGTCCGGCGGATGAAGTTGGCCAGCCCCACCCCCCATGGCTATAGCCCACCCGTTTTTGTGGCATTTTTCCGCTGGACGAACTTGGCGCCCCGGCCTTCAGGCGGTTATTTTTGGCGCGGCTGCGCCAAGGCCTATTTTTGGCACACGGAGGCCCCTCCCAAAGTCTCGCGCCATTCCGAGTCCGGCGGACGAAGTTGGCCAGCCCCACCCCCCAAGGCTATAGCCCACCCGTTTTTGTGGCATTTTTCCACTGGACGAACTTGGCGCCCCGGCCTTCGGGCGGTTATTTTTGGGTGCGGCTGTGCCCGCGGCCTATTTTTGGCACACGGAGGCCCCTCGCAAAGTCTCGCTCCATTCCGAGTCCGGCGGACGAAGTTGGCCAGCCCCACCCCCCAAGGCTATGGCCCACCCGTTTTTGTGGCCTTTTTCCGCTGGACGAACTTGGCGCCCCGGCCTTCGGGCGGTTATTTTTTTGCGCGGCTGTGCCCGCGGCCTATTTTTGGCACACGGAGGCCCCTCGCAAAGTCTCGCGCCATTCCGAGTCCGGCGGACGAAGTTGGCCAGCCCCACCCCCCAAGGCTATAGCCCACCCGTTTTTGTGGCATTTTTCCGCTGGACGAACTTGGCGCCCCGGCCTTCGGGCGGTTATTTTTGGGCGCGGCTGTGCCCACATTCTATTTTTGGCACACGGAGGCCCCTCGCAAAGTCTCGCGCCATTCCGAGTCCGGCGGATGAAGTTGGCCAGCCCCACCCCCCATGGCTATAGCCCACCCGTTTTTGTGGCATTTTTCCGCTGGACGAACTTGGCGCCCCGGCCTTCGTTCGGTTATTTATGGGCGCGGCTGTGCCCGCGGCCTATTTTTGGCACACGGAGGCCCCTCGCAATGTCTCACGCCATTCCGAGTCCGGCGGGCGAAGTTGGCCAGCCCCACCCCCCAAGGCTATAGCCCACCCGTTTTTGTGGCCTTTTTCCGCTGGACGAACTTGGCGCCCCGGCATTCGAGCGGTTATTTTTGGGTGCGGCTAGGCCCGCGGCCTATTTTTGGTACACGGAGGACCCTCGCAAAGTCTCGCGCCATTCCGAGTCCGGCGGACGAAGTTGGCCCGCCCCACCCCCCAAGGCTATAGCCAACCGGTTTTGTGGCCTTTTTCCGCTGGACGAACTTGGCGCCCTGCCTTCAGGCGGTTATTTTTGGGCGCGGCTGTGCCCGCGGCCTAATTTTGGCACACGGAGGCACCTCGCAAAGTCTCGCGCCATTTTGTGTCCGGGCGGACGGTTGGCCAGCCCCACCCCCAAGGCTATAGCCCACCCGTTTTTGTGGCCTTTTTCCGCTGGACGAACTTGGCGCCCCGGCCTTCGGGCGGTTATTTTTGTGCACAGCTGTGCCCGCGGCCTATTTTTGGCACACGGAGGCCCCTCGCAAAGTCTCGCGCCATTCCGAGTCCGGCGGACGAAGTTGGCCAGCCCCACCCCCCAAGGCTATAGCCCACCCGTTTTTGTGGCCTTTTTCCGCTGGACGAACTTGGCGCCCAGGCCTTCGGGCGGTTATTTTTGGGCGCGGCTGTGCCCACGGCCTATTTTTGGCACACGGAGGCTCCTCGCAAAGTCTCGCGCCATTCCGAGTCCGGCGGACGAAGTTGGCCAGCCCCACCCCCAAGGCTATAGCCCACCCGTTTTTGTGGCCTTTTTCCGCTGTAGGACCTTGGCGCCCCGGCCTCGGGGCCTTTATTTTTGGGTGGGGCTGGGGACGCGCCTATTTTTGGCACACGGAGGCCCTCGCAAAGTCTCGCGCCATTCCGAGTCCGGGCGGACGGTTGGCCAGCCCCACCCCCAAGGCTATAGCCCACCCGTTTTTGTGGACTTTTTCCGCTGGACGAACTTGGCGCCCCGGCCTTTGGGCGGTTATTTTTGGGCGCGGCTGTGCCCGCGGCCTATTTCTGGCACACGGAGGCCACTCACAAAGTCTGGCGCCATTCCAAGTCCGGCGGACGAAGTTGGCCAGCCCCACCCCCCAAGGCTATAGCCCACCCGTTTTTGTGGCCTTTTTCCGCGGGACGAACTTGGCGCCCCGGCCTTCGGGCAGTTATTTTTGGGCACGGCTGTGCCCGCGGCCTATTTCTAGCACACGGAGGCCCCTCGCAAAGTCTCGCGCCATTCCGAGGCCGGCGGACGAAGTTGGCCAGCCCCACCCCCCAAGGCTATAGCCCACCCGTTTTTGTGGCCTTTTTCCGCTGGACGAACTTGGCGCCCAGGCCTTCGGGCGGTTATTTTTGGGCGCGGCTGTGCCCGCGGCCTATTTTTGGCACACGGAGGCCCCTCGCAAAGTCTCGCGCCATTCCGAGTCCGGCGGACGAAGTTGGCCAGCCCCACCGCCCAAGGCTATAGCCCACCCGTTTTTGTGGCCTTTTTCCGCTGGACGAACTTGGCGCCCCGGCCTTCGGGCGGTTATTTTTGGGTGCGGCTGTGCCCGCGGCCTATGTTTGGTACACGGAGGCCCCTCGCAAAGTCTCGCGCCATTCCGAGTCCGGCGGACGAAGTTGGCCAGCCCCACCCCCCAAGGCTATAGCCCACCCGTTTTTGTGGTCTTTTTCCGCTGGACGAACTTGGCGCCCCGGCCTTTGGGCGGTTATTTTTGGGCGCGGCTGTGCCCGCGGCCTATTTCTGGCACACGGAGGCCACTCACAAAATCTGGCGCCATTCCAAGTCCGGCGGACGAAGTTGGCCAGCCCCACCCCCCAAGGCTATAGCCCACCCGTTTTTGTGGCCTTTTTCCGCGGGACGAACTTGGCGCCCCGGCCTTCGGGCAGTTATTTTTGAGCACGGCTGTGCCCGCGGCCTATTTCTAGCACACGGAGGCCCCTCGCAAAGTCTCGCGCCATTCCGAGTCCGGCGGACGAAGTTGGCCAGCCCCACCCCCCAAGGCTATAGCCCACCCGTTTTTGTGGCCTTTTTCCGCTGGACGAACTTGGCGCCCCGGCCTTCGGGCAGTTATTTTTGGGCGCGGCTGTGCCCGCGGCCTATTTTTGGCACACGGAGGCCCCTCGCAAAGTCTCGCGCCATTCCGAGTCCGGCGGACGAACTTGGCCAGCCCCACCCCCCAAGGCTATAGCCCACCCGTTTTTGTGGCCTTTTTCCGCTGGACGAACTTTGCGCCCCGGCCTTCGGGCGGTTATTTTTGGGCGCGGCTGTTCCCATCGGCCTATTTTTGGCACACGGAGGCCCCTCGCAAAGTCTCGCGCCATTCCGAGTCCGGCGGACGAAGTCGGCCAGCCCCACCCCCCAAGGCTATAGCCCACCCGTTTTTGTGGCCTTTTTCCGCTGGACGAACTTGGCGCCCCGGCCTTCGGGCGGTTATTTTTGGGCGCGGCTGTGGCTGCGGCCTAGTTTTGGCACACGGAGGCCCCTCGCAAAGTCTCGCACCATTCCGAGTCCCGCGGACGAAGTTGGCCAGCCCCACCCCCCAAGGCTATAGCCCACCCGTTTTTGTGTCCTTTTTCCACTGGACGTACTTGGCGCCCCGGCCTTCGGGTGGTTATTTTTGGGCGCGGCTGTGCCCGCGGCCTATTTTTGGCACACGGAGGCCCCTCGCAAAGTCTCGCGCCATTCCGAGTCCGGCAGACGATGTGGGCCAGCCCCACCCCCCAAGGCTATAGCCCACCCGTTTTTGTGGCCTTTTTCCGCAGGACGAAGTTGGCGCCCCGGCCTTCGGGGGGTTATTTTTGGGCGCGGCTGTGCCCGCGGCCTATTTTTGGCACACGGAGGCCCCTCGTAAAGTCTCGCGCCATTCCGAGTCCGGCGGACGAAGTTGGCCAGCTCCACCCCCCAAGGCTATAGCCCACCCGTTTTTGTGGCCTTTTTCCGCTGGACGAACTTGGCGCCCCAGACTTCGGGCGGTTATTTTTGGGCGCGGCTGTGCCCGCGGCCTATTTTTGGTACACGGAGGCCCCTCGCAAAGTCTCGCGCCATTCCGAGTCCGGCGGACGAAGTTGGCCAGCCCCACCCCCCAAGGCTATAGCCCACCCGTTTTTGTGGCATTTTTCCGCTGGACGAACTTGGCGCCCCGGCCTTCGGGCGGTTATTTTTGTGCACAGCTGTGCCCGCGGCCTATTTTTGGCACACGGAGGCCCCTCGCAAAGTCTCGCGCCATTCCGAGTCCGGCGGACGAAGTTGGCCAGCCCCACCGCCCAAGGCTATAGCCCCCCCGTTTTTGTGGCCTTTTTCCGCTGGACGAACTTGGCGCCCAGGCCTTCGGGCGGTTATTTTTGGGCGCGGCTGTGCCCGCGGCCTATTTTTGGCACACGGAGGCTCCTCGCAAAGTCTCGCGCCATTCCGAGTCCGGCGGACGAAGTTGGCCAGCCCCACCCCCCAAGGCTATAGCCCACCCGTTTTTGTGGCCTTTTTCCGCTGGACGAACTTGGCGCCCCGGCCTTCGGGCGGTTATTTTTGGGTGCGGCTGTGCCCGCGGCCTATTTTTGGTACACGGAGGCCGCTCGCAAAGTCTCGCGCCATTCCGAGTCCGGCGGACGAAGTTGGCCAGCCCCACCCCCCAAGGCTATAGCCCACCCGTTTTTGTGGACTTTTTCCGCTGGACGAACTTGGCGCCCCGGCCTTTGGGCGGTTATTTTTGGGCGCGGCTGTGCCCGCGGCCTATTTCTGGCACACGGAGGCCACTCACAAAGTCTGGCGCCATTCCAAGTCCGGCGGACGAAGTTGGCCAGCCCCACCCCCCAAGGCTATAGCCCACCCGTTTTTGTGGCCTTTTTCCGCTGGACGAACTTGGCGCCCCGGCCTTCGGGCAGTTATTTTTGGGCACGGCTGTGCCCGCGGCCTATTTCTAGCACACGGAGGCCCCTCGCAAAGTCTCGCGCCATTCCGAGGCCGGCGGACGAAGTTGGCCAGCCCCACCGCCCAAGGCTATAGCCCACCCGTTTTTGTGGCCTTTTTCCGCTGGACGAACTTGGCGCCCAGGCCTTCGGGCGGTTATTTTTGGCGCGGCTGTGCCCGCTGCCTATTTTTTTGCACACGGAGGCCCTCGCAAAGTCTCGCGCCATTCCGAGTCCGGCGGACGGTTGGCCAGCCCCACCGCCCAAGGCTATAGCCCACCCGTTTTGTGGCCTTTTTCCGCTGGACGAACTTGGCGCCCGGCCTTCGGGCGGTTATTTTTGGGTGCGGCTGTGCCCGCTGCCTATGTTTGGTACACGGAGGCCCCTCGCAAAGTCTCGCGCCATTCCGAGTCCGGGCGGACGGTTGGCCAGCCCCACCCCCAAGGCTATAGCCCACCCGCTTTTTGTGGTCTTTTTCCGCTGGACGAACTTGGCGCCCCGGCCTTTGGGCGGTTATTTTTGGGCGCGGCTGTGCCTGCGGCCTATTTCTGGCACACGGAGGCCCCTCACAAAATCTGGCCCCATTCCAAGTCCGGCGGACGAAGTTGGCCAGCCCCACCCCCCAAGGCTATAGCCCACCCCTTTTTGTGGCCTTTTTCCGCGGGACGAACTTGGCGCCCGGCCTCGGGCAGTTATTTTTGAGCACGGCTGTGCCCGCGGCCTATTTTTAGCACACGGAGGCCCCTCGCAAAGTCTCGCGCCATTCCGAGTCCGGCGGAAGTTGGCCAGCCCCACCCCCAAGGCTATAGCCCACCCGTTTTGTGGCCTTTTTCCGCTGGACGAACTTGGCGCCCCGGCCTTCGGGCCGTTATTTTTGGCGCAGCTGTACCCGCGGCCTATTTTTGGCACACGGAGGCCCTCGCAAAGTCTCGCGCCATTCCGAGTCCGGCGGACGGTTGGCCAGCCCCACCCCCAAGGCTATAGCCCACCCATTTTTGTGGCCTTTTTCCGCTGGACGAACTTGGCGCCCGGCCTTCGGGCGGTTATTTTGGGCGCGGCTGTTCCCGCGGCCTATTTTTGGCACACGGAGGCCCTCGCAAAGTCTCGCGCCATTCCGAGTCCGGCGGACGGTTAGCCAGCCCCACCCCCAAGGCTATAGCCCACCCGCGTGTGGGGCCTTTGTCCCCTGGACGAACTTGGCGCCCCGGCCTTCGGGCGGTTATTTTTGGGCGCGGCTGTGCCTGCGGCCTAGTTTTGGCACACGGAGGCCCCTCGCAAAGTCTCGCACCATTCCGAGTCCCGCGGACGAAGTTGGCCAGCCCCACTCCCCAAGGCTATAGCCCACCCGTTTTTGTGTCCTTTTTCCACTGGACGTACTTGGGGCCCCGGCCATCGGGGTGTTTATTTTTGGGCGCGGCTGTGCCCGCGGCCTATTTTTGGCACACGGAGGCCCCTCGTAAAGTCTCGCGCCATTCCGAGTCCGGCAGACGATGTGGGCCAGCCCCACCCCCCAAGGCTATAGCCCACCCGTTTTTGTGGCCTTTTTCCGCAGGACGAAGTTGGCGCCCCGGCCTTCGGGGGGGTGTGTTTGGGGGGGGCTGTGCCCGTGGGCCTATTTTTTTGGCACACGGAGGCCCTCAAAGTCTCGCGCCATTCCGAGTCCGGCGGACGGTTGGCCAGCTCCACCCCCAAGGCTATAGCCCACCCGTTTTGTGGCCTTTTTCCGCTGGACGAACTTGGCGCCCAGACTTCGGGCGGTTATTTTTGGGCGCGGCTGTGCTCTGCGGCCTATTTTTGGTACACGGAGGCCCTCGCAAAGTCTCGCGCCATTCCGAGTCCGGCGGATGAAGTTGGCCAGCCCCACCCCCAAGGCTATAGCCCACCCGTTTTTGTGGCCTTTTTCCGCTGGACGAACTTGGCGCCCCGGGATACGGGCGGTTATTTGTGGGCGCTGCTGTGCCCACGGCCTGAGTTTGGCACGCGGAGGCCCCTCGCAAAGTCTCGCGCCATTCCGAGTCCGGCAGACGGTTGGCCAGCCCCACCCCCAAGGCTATAGCCCACCCGCTTTTGTGGCCTTTTCCGCTGGACGAACTTGGCGCCCGGCCTTCGGGGTTATTTTTGGGTGCGGCTGTGCCCGCTGCCTCTTTTTTGGCACACGGAGGCCCTCGAAAGTCTCGCGCCATTCCGAGTCCGGCGGCGGACGGTTGGCCAGCTCCACCCCCAAGGCTATAGCCCACCCGTTTTTGTGGCCTTTTTCCGCTGGACGAACTTGGCGCCCCAGACTTTGGGCGGTTATTTTTGGCGCGGCTGTGCCCATGCCTATTTTTGGTACACGGAGGCCCTCGCAATGTCTCGCGCCATTCCGAGTCCGGCGGACGGTTGGCCAGCCCCACCCCCAAGGCTATAACCCACCCGTTTTTGTGGCCTTTTTCCGCTGGACGAACTTGGCGCCCGGCCTTCGGGCGGTTATTTTTGGGCGGCTGTGCCCGGGCCTATTTTTGGCACACGGAGGCCCTCGCAAAGTCTCGCGCCATTCCGAGTCCGGCAGACGAGTTGGCCAGCCCCACCCCCAAGGCTATAGCCCACCCGTTTTTGTGGCCTTTTTCCGCTGGATGAACTTGGCGCCCGGCCTTTGGGGGGTTATTTTTGGGCACGGGCTGTGCCCGCGGCCTATTTTTGGCACACGGAGGCCCCTCGCAAAGTCTCGCGCCATTCCGAGTCCGCGGACGAAGTTGTCCAGCCCCACCCCCCAAGGCTATAGCCCACCCGTTTTTGTGGCCTTTTTCAGCTGGACGAACTTGGCGCCCCGGCCTTCGGGCGGTTATTTTTGGGCGCGGCTGTGCCCACGGTCTATTTTTGGCACACGGAGGCGCCTCGCAAAGTCGCGCGCCATTCCGAGTCCGGCGGACGAAGTTGGCCAGCCACACCCCCCAAGGCTATAGCCCACCCGTTTTTGTGGCCTTTTTCCGCTGGACGAACTTGGCGCCCCGGCCTTCGGGCGGTTATTTTTGGGCGCGGCTGTGCCCGAGGCCTATTTTTGGCACACGGAGGCCCCCTCGCAAAGTCTCGCGCCATTCCGAGTCCGGGCGGACGGTTGGCCAGCCCCACCCCCAAGGCTATAGCCCACCCGTTTTGTGGCCTTTTTCCGCTGGACGAACTTGGCGCCCGGCCTTCGGGGGTTATTTTTGGCGCGGCTGTGCCCATGCCTATTTTTGGCACACGGAGGCCCCTCGCAAAGTCTGGCGCCATTCCGAGTCCGCGGACGGTTGGCCAGCCCCACCCCCAAGGCTATAGCCCACCCGCTTTTGTGGCCTTTTTCCGCTGGACGAACTTGGCGCCCGGCCTCCGGGCGGTTATTTTTGGCGCGGCTGTACCCATGGCCTATTTTTGGTACACGGAGGCCCCTCGCAAAGTCTCGCGCCATTCTGAGTCCGCGGACGGTTGGCCAGCCCCACCCCCAAGGCTATAGCCCACCCGTTTTTGTGGCCTTTTTCCGCTGGACGAACTTGGCGCCCCGGCCTTCGGGCGGTTATTTTGGGCGCGGCTGTGCCCGCGGTCTATTTTTGGCACATGGAGGCCCCTCGCAAAGTCTCGCGCCATTCCGAGTCCGGCAGACGAAGTTGGCCCGCCCCACCCCCCAAGGCTCTAGCCCACCCGTGTTTGTGGCCGTTTTCCGCTGGACGAACTAGGGCCCTGCCTTCGGGTGGTTATTTTTGGCGCGGCCGTGCCCGCGGCCTATTTTTGGTACACGGAGGCCCCTAGCAACGTCTCGCCCCTTTCGGAGTCCGGGGTAGGAAGTTGGCCAGCCCCACCCCCCACGGATATAGCCCACCTGTTTTGTGGCCTTTTTCCGCTGGACGAACTTGGCGCCCCGGCCTTCGGGCGGTTATTTTTGGGCGGCTGTGCCCGCGGCCTATTTTTGGCACACGGAGGCCCCTCGCAAAGTCTCGCGCCATTCCGAGTCCGGCAGAGCTCGTTGGCCAGCCCCACCCCACAAGGCAATAGCCCACCCGTTTTTGTGGCCTTTTTCCGCTGGATGAACTTGGCGCCCGGCCTTCGGGGGTTATTTTTGGCGCGGCTGTGTCCGTGGCCTTTTTTGGCACACGGAGGCCCTCGCAAAGTCTCGTGCCATTCCGAGTCCGGGCGGACGGTTGGCCAGCCCCACCCCCCAAGGCTATAGCCCACCCGTTTTGTGGCCTTTTTCCGCTGGACGAACTTGCGCCCGCCCTTCGGGCGGTTATTTTTGGGCGGCTGTGCTGTGCCGCGGTCTATTTTTGGCACATGGAGGCCCTCGCAAAGTCTCCCGCCATTCCGAGTCCGGCGGACGACGTTGGCAACCCCCACCCCCCAAGGCTATAGCCCACCCGTTTTTGTGGCTTTTTTCCGCTGGACGAACTTGGCGCCCGGCCTTCGGGAGGTTATTTTTGGGCGCGGCTGAGTCCGCGGCCTATTATTGGCACACGGAGGCCCCTCGCAAAGTCTCGAGCTATTCCGAGTCCGCGGACGAAGTTGGCCAGCCCCACCCCCAAGGCTATAGCCCACCCGTTTTTGTGGCCTTTTTCCGCTGGACGAACTTGGCGCCCCGGCGTTCGGTGGGGTAAGTTTTGGCGCGGCTGTGACCGGGGGCTATGTTTGGCACACGGAGGCCCCTCGCAAAGTCTGGCGCCATTCCGAGTCCGCGGACGGTTGGCCAGCCCCACCCCCAAGGCTATAGCCCACCCGCTTTTGTGGCCTTTTTCCGCTGGACGAACTTGGCGCCCTGGCCTTCGGGCGGTTATTTTTGGGCGCGGCTGTACCCGCGGTCTATTTTTGGTACACGGAGGCCCCTCGCAAAGTCTCGCGCCATTCTGAGTCCGGCGGATGAAGTTGGCCAGCCCCACCCCCCAAGGCTATAGCCCACCCGTTTTTGTGGCCTTTTTCCGCTGGACGAACTTGGCGCCCGGCCTTCGGCGGTTATTTTTGGCACGGCTGTGCCTTGGCCTATTTTTGGCAAACGGAGGCCCCTCGTAAAGTCACGCGCCATTCCGAGTCCGGCGGACGAAGTTGGCCAGCCCCACCACCCATGGCTATAGCCCACCCGTTTTTGTGGCCTTTTTCCGCTGGACGAACTTGGCGCGCCGGCCTTTGGGCGGTTATTTTTGCTGCTGTGCCCGCTGTCTATTTTTGGCACACGGAGGCCCTTCGCAAAGTCTCGCGCCATTCCGAGTCCGGCGGACGGTTGGCCAGCCCCACCCCCAAGGCTATAGCCCACCCGCTTTTGTGGCCTTTTTCCGCTGGACGAACTTGGCGCCTGGCCTTGGGGTGGTTATTTTTGGGGCGGCTGTGCCCGCGGCCTATTTTTGTCACCCGGAGGCCCCTCGCAAAGTCTCGCGCCATTCCGAGTCGGGCGGACGATTTTGGCTAGCCCCACCCCCCAAGGCTATAGCCCACCCGTTTTTGTGGCCTTTTCCGCTGGATGAACTTGGCGCCCGTTCTTGGGGCGGTTATTTTTGGGCGCGCTGTGCCCGCGGCCTATTTTTGGCACACGGAGGCCCCTCGCAGTCTCGCGCCATTCCGAGTCCGGCGGACAAAGTTGGCCAGCCCCACCCCCAAGGCTATAGCGCACCCGCTTTTGTGGCCTTTTTCCGCTGGACGAACTTGGCGCCCGGCCTTCGGGCGGTTATTTTTGGCGCGGCTGTGCCCGCGGCCTATTTTTGGCACACGGAGGCCCCTCGCAAAGTCTCGCGCCATTCCGAGTCCGCGGACGGTTGGCCAGCCCCACTCCCCAAGGCTATAGCCCACCCGTTTTTGTGGCCTTTTTCCGCTGGACGAACTTGGCGCCCGGCCTTCGTGCGGTTATTTTTGGGTGCGGCTGTGTCAGCGGCCTATTTTTGCGCACGGAGGCCCTCGCAGTCTCGCGCCATTCCGAGTCCGGCGGACGAAGTTGGCCAGCCCCACCCCCCAAGGCTATAGCCCACCCGTTTTTGTGGCCTTTTTCCGCTGGACGAACTTGGTGCCCCGGCCTTCGGGCGGTTATCTTTGGGTGCGGCTGTGCCCGCAGCCTATTTTTGGCAAACGGAGGCCCCTCGCAAAGTCTCGCGCCATTCCGAGTCCGGCGGACGAAGTTGGCCAGCCCCACCCCCCAAGGCTATAGCCCACCCGTTTTTGTGGCCTTTTTCCGCTGGACGAACTTGGCGCCCCGGCCTTCGGGCGGTTATTTTTGGGCGCGGCTGTGCCCGGCCCTATTTTTGGCACACGGAGGCCCTCGCAAAGTCTCGCGCCATTCAGAGTCCGGCAGACGGTTGGCCAGCCCCACCCCCAAGGCTATAGCCCACCCGTTTTTGTGGCCTTTTTCCGCTGGACGAACTTGGCGCCCGGCCTTCGGCGGTTATTTTTGGGCGCGGCTGTGCCCAAGGCCCTATTTTTGGCACACGGAGGCCCCTTACAAAGTCTCACGCCATTCCGAGTCCGGCGGATTTGTTGGCCAGCCCCACCCCCAAGGCTATAGCCCACCCGCTTTTGTGGCCTTTTTCCGCTGGACGAACTTGGCGCCCGGCCTTCGGGCGGTTATTTTGGGCGCGGCTGTGTCCGCGGCCTAATTTTTGGCACACGGAGGCCCCTCACAAAGTCTCGCCCATTCCGAGTCCGTGGACGGTTGGCCAGCCCCACCCCCCAAGGCTATAGCCCACCCGTTTTTGTGGCCTTTTTCGGCTGGACGAACTTGGCGCCCAGGCCTTCGGGCGGTTATTTTTGGGCACGGCTGTGGCCGCGGCCTATTTTTGGCAAACGGAGGCCCCTCGGAAAGTCTCGCGCCATTCCGAGTCCGCGGACGAAGTTGGCCAGCCCCACCCCCAAGGCTATAGCCCACCCGCTTTTTGTGGCCTTTTTCCGCTGGACGAACTTGGCAGCCCGCCTTCGGGCGGTTATTTTTGGGTGCGGCTCTGTCCGCGGCCTATTTTTGGCAAACGGAGACCCGCAAAGTCTCGCGCCATTCCGAGTCCGGCGAACGAAGTTGGCCAGCCCCACCCCCCAAGCCCACCCGTTTTTGTGGCCTTTTTCCGCAGGACGAACTTGGCGGCCCGGCCTTAGGTCGGTTAGTTTTTGGCGCGGCTGTGCCCGCGGCCTATTTTTGGCACATGGAGGCCCCTCGCAAAGTCTCGCGCCATTCCGAGTCCGGCGGGGATTGGTTGGCCAGCCCCACCCCCAAGGCTATAGCCCACCCGTTTTGTGGCCTTTTTCCGCTGGACGAACTTGGCGCCCGGCCTTCGGGCGGTTATTTTTGGGCGCGGCTGTGCCGGGTCCTATTTTTGCACACGGAGGCCCTCGCAAAGTCTCGCAATATTCCGAGTCCGCGGATTTGTTGGCCAGCCCCACCCCCAAGGCTATAGCCCACCCGCTTTTGTGGCCTTTTTCCGCTGGACGAACTTGGCGCCCGGCCTTCGGGCAGTTATTTTTGGCGCGGCTGTGCCCGTGGCCTATTTTTTTGGCACACGGAGGCCCTCGCAGTCTCGCCATTCCGAGTCCGGGCGGACGGTTGGCCAGCCCCACCCCCAAGGCTATAGCCCACCCGTTTTGTGGCCTTTTTCCGCTGGACGAACTTGGCGCCCGGCCTCGGGCGGTTATTTTTGGCGCGGCTGTGCCTGCCTATTTTTGCACACGGAGGCCCCTTACAAAGTCTCGCGCCATTCCGGTCCGCGGACGGTTGGCCAGCCCCACCCCCAAGGCTATAGCCCACCCGCTTTTTGTGGCCTTTTTCCGCTGGACGAACTTGGCGCCCGGCCTTCGGGCGGTTATTTTTGGCGCGGCTGTGCCAAGGCCTATTTTTGGCACACGGAGGACCCTCGCAAAGTCTCTCGCCATTCCGAGTCCGGCGGACGGTTGGCCAGCCCCACTCCCCAAGGCTATAGCCCACCCGCTTTTTGTGGCCTTTTTCCGCTGGACGAACTTGGCGCCCGGCCTTCGGGCGGTTATTTTTGCGCGGCTGTGCCCGCGGCCTATTTTTGGCACACGGAGGCCCCCTTACAAAGTCTCGCGCCATTCCGAGTCCGGCGGACGGTTGGCCAGCCCCACCCCCAAGGCTATAGCCCACCCGTTTTGTGGCCTTTTTCCGCTGGACGAACTTGGCGCCCGGCCTTCGGGCGGTTATTTTGGGCGCGGCTGTGCCCGCAAGGCCTATTTTTGGCACACGGAGGCCCCTCGCAAAGTCTCGCCATTCCGAGTCCGCGGACGGTTGGCCAGCCCCACTCCCCAAGGCTATAGCCCACCCGTTTTTGTGGCCTTTTTCCGCAGGACGAACTTGGCGCCCCGGCCTTCGGGCGGTTATTTTTGGGCGCGGCTGTGCCCGCGGCCTATTTTTGGTACACGGAGGCCCCTTACAAAGTCTCGCGCCATTCCGAGTCCGGCGGACGAAGTTGGCCAGCCCCACCCCCCAAGGCTATAGCCCACCCGTTTTTGTGGCCTTTTTCCGCTGGACGAACTTGGCGCCCCGGCCTTCGGGCGGTTATTTTTGGGCGCGGCTGTGCCAGCTGCCTATTTTTGGCACACGGAGGCCCCTCGCAAAGTCTCGCGCCATTCCGCGTCCGTCGTTCGAAGTTGGCCAGCCCCACCCCCAAAGCCCACCCGTTTTTGTGGCCTTTTTCTGCAGGACGAACTTGGCGCGCCGGCCTTTGGGCGTTTTTTTTTGGGGGCGGCTGTGGCCGTGTACTATTTTTGGCACACGGAGGCCCTCGCAGTCTCGCGCCATACCGAGTCCCGCGGACGCAGTCGGCCAGCCCCACCCCCCATGGCTATAGCCCACCCGTTTTTGTGGCCTTTTTCCGCTGGACGAACTTGGCGCCCCGGCCTTCGGGTGGTTATTTTTGGGCGCGGCTGTGCCCAAGGCCTATTTTTGGCACACGGACGCCCCTCGCAAAGTCTCGCGCCATTCCGAGTCCGGCCGACGAAGTGGGCCAGCCCCACCCCCCAAGGCTATAGCCCACCCGTTTTTGTTGCCTTTTTCGGCTGGACGAACTTGGCGCCCCGGCCTTCGGGAGGTTATTTTTTGGGCGCGGCTGTACCCACGGCCTATTTTTGGCACACGGAGGCCCCTTGTAAAGCCTAGCGCCATTCCGAGTCCGGCGGACGAAGTTGGTCAGCCCCACCCCCCAAGGCTATAGCCCAACCGTTTTTGTGGCCTTTTTCGGCTGGACGAACTTGGCGCCCCGGCCTTCGGGAGGTTATTTTTTGGGCGCGTCTGTGCCCGTGGCCTATTTTTGGCACACGGAGGCCCCTCGCAAAGTCTTGCACCATTCCGAGTCCGGCGGACGAAGTTGGCCAGCCCCACCCCCCAAGGCTATAGCCCAACCGTTTTTGTGGCCTTTTTCCGCTGGACGAACTTGGCGCCCCGGCCTTCGGGCGGTTATTTTTGGGCGCGGCAGTGCCCGCGGCCTATTTTTAGCACAAGGATGCCCCTCGCAAAGTCCCGCGCCATTCCGAGTCCGGCGGACGAAGTTGGTCAGCCCCACCCCCCAAGGCTATAGCCCACCCGTTTTTGTGGCCTTTTTCCGCTGGACGAACTTGGCGCCCCAGCCTTCGGGCGGTTATTTTGGGCGCTGCTGTGCCGGGTCCTATTTTTGGCACACGGAGGCCCCTCGCAAAGTCTCGCAATATTCCGAGTCCGGGCGGACGAAGTTGGCCAGCCCCACCCCCAAGGCTATAGCCCACCCGCTTTTGTGGCCTTTTTCCGCTGGACGAACTTGGCGCCCGGCCTTCGGGCAGTTATTTTGGGCGCGGCTGTGCCCGTGGGCTCATTTTTGGCACACGGAGGCCCTCGCGAAGTCTCGCGCCATTCCGAGTCCGGCGGACGGTTGGCCAGCCCCACCCCCAAGGCTATAGCCCACCCGCTTTTGTGGCCTTTTTCCGCTGGACGAATCTTGGCGCCCGGCCTTCGGGCGGTTATTTTTGGCGCGGCTGTGCCTCGGGCCTATTTTTGGCACACGGAGGCCCTTCCAAAGTCTCGTTGGCCAGCCCCACCCCCAAGGCTATAGCCCACCCGCTTTTGTGGCCTTTTTCCGCTGGACGAACTTGGCGCCCTGCCTCGGCGGTTATTTTTGGGCGCGGCTGTGCCAGCGGCCTATTTTTGGCACACACGGAGGCCCCCTCGCAGTCTCGCACCATTCCGAGTCCGGCGGGACGGTTGGCCAGCCCCACCCCCAGGCTATAGCCCACCCGCTTTTTGTGGCCTTTTTCCGCTGGATGAACTTGGCGCCCGTGCCTCGGGGGTTATTTTGCGGCTGTGTCCGGGCCTATTTTTGGCACACGGAGGCCCTCGCAAAGTTCTCGCGCATTCCGAGTCCGGGGCGGACGGTTGGCCAGCCCCACCCCCAAGGCTATAGCCCACCCGTTTTGTGGCCTTTTTCCGCTGGACGAACTTGGCGCCCGGCTCGGGTTGGTATTTTTGGGCGCGGCTGTGCCCGACGCCTATTTTTGGCACACGGAGGCCCTCGCAGTCTCGCGCCATTCCGAGTCCATGATTTAGTTGGCCAGCCCCACCCCCAAGGCTATAGCCCACCCGCTTTGCCTTTTTCCCGCTGATCTAACTTGGCGCCCGGCTCGGCGGTTATTTTG
>JAUJEM010000152.1:0-53588 GCA_030448935.1 Citrus cavaleriei
CCCTAACAAACCCTTTAGTGAAATAAAAATTGAAAATTTCAAAATGCCACAAGTCTATCGAAGAAGGGGTTTCATTTTGCTCCATATAAAAGCCTAAATGAAAAAAAAAGGTTGCTGTCGATCAATTTAAATATCTTTAGTGCGTTGAGTAGAGTTTACCCTAACAAACAATTTAGTGAAATAAAAATTGAAAATTTCAAAATGCCACAAGTCTATCGAAGATAGGGTTTCATTTTGCCTCCATATAAAAAGCCTAAACAAAAAAAAGGTTGCTGTCGATCAATTTAAATATCTTTAGTGCGTTGAGTAGAGTTTACCCTAACAAACCATTTAGTGAAATAAAAATTGGAAAATTTCAAAATGCCACAAGTCTATCGAAGAAAGGGTTTCATTTTGCCTTCCATATAAAAGCCTAAATGAAAAAAGGTTGCTGCCGATCAATTTTAAATATCTTTAAGGCGTTGGGTAGAGTTTACCCTAACAAACCCTTTAGTGAAATAAAAATTGGAAAATTTCAAAATGCCAGGAGTATATTGACGTAAGTGTTTCATTTTGCTTTCCACATTAAAGCCTAAATGAAAAAAACAAGGTTGCTTTCGATCAATTTTAAATATTTTTAGTGCGTTGAGTACAGTTTACCCTAACAAACCCTTTTGTGAAATAAAAATTGGAAAATTCAAAATGCGACAAGTCTATCGACGAAAGGGGTTTCATTTGCTTTCCATATTAAAGCCTAAATGAAAAAAACAAGGTTGCTTTCGATCAATTTTAAATATTTTTAGTGCGTTGAGTACAGTTTACCCTAACAAACCCTTTTGTGAAATAAAAATTGGAAAATTCAAAATGCGACAAGTCTATCGAAGATAGGGTTTCATTTTGCCTTCCATATAAAAGCCTAAATGAAAAAAATAAAGGTTGCTGCCGATCAATTTTAAATATCTTTAGGGCGTTGAGTAGAGTTTACCCTAACAAACCCTTTAATGAAATAAAAATTGGAAAATTTCAAAATGCTCCAAGTCTATTGAAGAAAAGGGTTTCATTTTGCCCTCCATATTAAAGCCTAAATGAAAAAAATAAAGGTTGCTGCCGATCAATTTTAAATATCTTTAGGGCGTTGAGTAGAGTTTACCCTAACAAACCCTTTAGTGAAATAAATATTGAAAAATTCAAAATGCGACAAGTCTATTGAACATAGGGTTTCATTTTGCCTTCCACATTAAAGCCTAAATGAAAAAAACAAGGTTGCTGCCGATCAATTTTAAATATCTTTAATGCGTTGAGTAGAGTTTACCCTAACAAACCCTTTTGTGAAATAAAAATTGGAAAATTTCAAAATGCCAGGAGTATATTGACGAAAGTGCTCATTTTGCCTTCCATATTAAAGCCTAAATGAAAAAAAAAGGTTGCTGCCGATCAATTTTAAATATCTTTAGTGCGTTGAGTAGAGTTTACCCTAACAAACTTTTTAGTGAAATAAAAATTGGAAAATTTCAAAATGCCGCGAGTCTATCGACGAAAGTGTTTCATTTTGCCTTCCATATTAAAGCCTAAATGAAAAAAAAAGGTTGCTGCCGATCAATTTTAAATATCTTTAGTGCGTTGAGTAGAGTTTACCCTAACAAACCCTTTAGTGAAATAAAAATTGGAAAATTTCAAAATGCCACGAATCTATCGTCGAAAGGGTTTCATTTTGCCCTCCATATAAAAGCCTAAATGAAAAAAAAATGTTGCTGTCGATCAATTTTTAATATCTTTAATGCGTTGTGTAGAGTTTACCTCAACAAACTTTTTAGTGAAATAAAATTGGAAAATTTCAAAATGCCACAAGTATATCGACGAAAGGGTACTCATTTTGCCTTCCATATTAAAGCATTTTTTTAAATGAAAAAAAAATGTTGCTGTCGATCAATTTTAAATATCTTTAGTGCGTTGAGTAGAGTTTACCCTAACAAACCATTTAGTGAAATAAAAATTGGAAAATTTCAAAATGCCACAAGTCTATCGAAGAAAGGGGTTTCATTTTGCCTCCATATAAAAGCCTAAATGAAAAAAAAATGTTGCTGTCGATCAAATTTAAATATCTTTAGTGCGTTGAGTAGAGTTTACCCACACAAACCCTCTGGTGCAATAAAAATTGGAAAATTTCAAAATGCCACGAGTCTATTGACGAAAGGGTTTCATTTTGCCTTCCATATTAAAGGCTAAATGAAAAAAAAATGTTGCTGTCGATCAATTTTAAATATCTTTAGTGCGTTGAGTAGAGTTAATCCTAACAAACAATTTAATGAAATAAAAAGTGGAAAATTTCAAAATGCCAGGAGTCTATCGACGAAAAGTTCATTTTGCCTTCCATATAAAAGCCTAAATGAAAAAAAATGTTGTTGCTGCTGATCAATTTTAAATATCTTTAGTGCGTTGAGTAGAGTTTACCCTAACAAACCATTTAGTGAAATAAAAATTGAAAATTTCAAAATGCCACAAGTCTATCGACGAAAGGGTTTCGTTTTGCCTTCCATATTAAAGCCCAAATGAAAAAAAAATGTTGCTGTCGATCAATTTTTAAATATCTTCAGTGCGTTGAGTATAGATTACCCTAACAAACCCTTTAGTGAAATAAAAATTGAAAAATTTAAAAATGCCACGAATCTATCGAGGAAAGGGCGTCATTTTGCCTACCATATAAAAGCCTAAATGAAAAAAAAATGTTGCTGTCGATCAATTTTAAATATCTTTAATGCGTAGTGTAGAGTTTACCCTAACGAATTATTTGGCGAAATAAAAATTGAAAAATTTCGAAATGTTATGAGTCTATCGACGAAATTGTTTCATTTTGCCTTCTATATAATAGCCTAAATGAAAAAAAAAAAGGGTTGCTGTCGATCAATTTTTAAATATCTTTATATCATTGAATAGAGTTTACCCTAACAAACCCTTTAGTGAAATAAAAATTGAAAAAATTTCAAAATGCCACAAGTCTATCGACGAAAGTGTTTCATTTTGCATTCCATATTAAAGCCTAAATGAAAAAAAAAAATGTTGCTGCCGATCAATTTTAAATATCTTTAATGCGTTGAGTAGAGTTTTTCCTAACAAACCCTTTTGTGAAATAAAAATTTGAAAATTTCAAAATGCCGCGAGTCTATCGACGAAAGGGTTTCATTTTGCCTTCCATATAAAATCCTAAATGAAAATAATAAAGGTTGCTGCCGATCAATTTTAAATATCTTTAGTGCGTTGAGTAGAGTTTACCATAACAAACCCTTTCGTGAAATAAAAATTGGAAAAATTCAAAATGCCAAGAGTCTATCGACGAAAGGGTTTCATTTTGCCTTCCATATTAAAGCCTAAATGAAAAAAAAATGTTGCTGCCAATCAATTTTAAATATCTTTAGTGCGTTGAGTAGAGTTTACCCTAACAAACCCTTTAGTGAAATAAAAATTGGAAAAATTCAAAATGCCACGAGTCTATCGACGAAAGGGTTTCATTTTGCCTTCCATATTAAAGCCTAAATGAAAAAAAAATGTTGCTGCCGATCAATTTTAAATATCTCTAGTGCGGAGAGTTGAGTTCACCCTAACAAACCATTTAGCTTATTAAAAATTGGAAAATTCCAAAATGCCACAAGTCTATCGACGAAAGGGTTTCATTTTGCCTTCCATATTAAAGCCTAAATGAAAAAAACAAGGTTGCTGCCGATCAATTTTAAATATCTTTAATGCGTTGAGTAGAGTTTACCCTAACAAACCCTTTAGTGCAATAAAATTTGGAAATTTCAAAATGCGACAAGTCTATCGAAGATTGGGTTTCATTTTGCCTCCCACATTAAATCCTAAATGAAAAAAACAAGGTTCCTGCCGATCAATTTTAAACATCTGTAGTGCGTTGAGTAGAGTTTACCCTAACAAACCATTTAGTGAAATAAAAATTGGAAAATTCCAAAATGCCACAAGTCTATCGACGAAGGGGGTTTCATTTTGCCTTCCATATAAAAGCCTAAAATGAAAAAAAAAGGTAGCTGCCGATCAATTTTAAATATCTTTAGTGCTTTGAGTAGAGTTTACCCTAACAAACCCTTTAGTGAAATAAAAATTGGAAAATGTCAAAATCCTGCGAGTTTATCGACGAAAGGGTTTCATTTTGCCTTCCATATTAAAGCCTAAATGAAAAAAAAAAGGTTGCTGCCGATCAATTTTAAATATCTTTAGTGCGTTGAGTAGAGTTTACCCTAACAAACCCTTTAGTGAAATAAAAATTGGAAAATTTCAAAATGCCAGGAGTATATTGACGAAAGTGTTTCATTTTGCCTTCCATATTAAAGCCTAAATGAAAAAAAAAATGTTGCTGCCGATCAATTTTAAATATCTTTAGTGCGTTGAGTAGAGTTTACCCTAACAAACCCTTTAGTGAAATAAAAATTGGAAAATTTCAAAATGCCAGGAGTATATTGACGAAAGTGTTTCATTTTGCCTTTCATATTAAAGCCTAAATGAAAAATAAAATGTTGCTGCCGATCAATTTTAAACATCTTTAATGCGTTGAGTAGAGTTTACCCTAACAAACTTTTTAGTGAAATAAAAATTGGAAAATTTCAAAATGCCGCGAGTCTATCGACGAAAGGGTTTCATTTTGCCTTCCATATTAAAGCCTAAATGAAAAAAAAAGGTTGCTGCCGATCAATTTTAAATATCTTTAGGGCGTTGAGTAGAGTTTACCCTAACAAACCCTTTTGTGAAATAAAAATTGGAAAATTTCAAAATGCCGCGAGTCTATCGACGAAAGTGTTTCATTTTGCCTTCCATATTAAAGCCTAAATGAAAAAAAAAAATGTCGCTGCCGATCAATTTTAAATATCTTTAGTGCGTAGAGTAGAGTTTACCCTAACAAACTATTTGGCGAAATAAAAATTGGAAAATTTTAAAATGCCACAAGTCTATCGACGAAAGGGTTTCATTTTGCTTTCCACATTAAAGCCTAAATGAAAAAAACAAGGTTGCTGCCGATCAATTTTAAATATTTTTAGGGCGTTGAGTAGAGTTTACCCTAACAAACCCTTTTGTGAAATAAAAATTGGAAAATTTCAAAATGCCAGGAGTATATTGACGAAAGTGTTTCATTTTGCCTTCCATATTAAAGCCTAAATGAAAAAACAAATGTTGCTGCCGATCAATTTTAAATATTCTTAGAGCGTTGAGTAGAGTTTACCCTAACAAACTTTTTAGTGAAATAAAAATTGGAAAATTTCAAAATGCCGCGAGTCTATCGACGAAAGGGTTTCATTTTGCCTTCCACATTAAAGCCTAAATGAAAAAAAAAGGTTGCTGCCGATCAATTTTAAATATCTTTAATGCGTTGAGTAGAGTTTACCCTAACAAACTTTTTAGTGAAATAAAAATTGGAAAATTCAAAATGCGACAAGTCTATCGAACATAGGGTTTCATTTTGCCTTCCATATTAAAGCCTAAATAAAAAAAAAAGGTTGCTGCCGATCAATTTTAAATATTTTTAGGGCGTTGAGTAGAGTTTACCCTAACAAATTCTTTTGTGAAATAAAAATTGGAAAATTTCAAAATGCCGCGAGTCTTTCGACGGAAGGGTTTCATTTTGCCTTCCACATTAAAGCCTAAATGAAAAAAAAAGCTTGCTGCCAATCAATTTTAAATATCTTCAGTGCGTTTAATAGAGTTTACCCTAACAAACCCTTTTGTGAAATAAAAATTGGAAAATTTCAAAATGCCAGGAGTATATTGACGAAAGGGTTTCATTTTGCCTTCCACATTAAAGCCTAAATGAAAAAAAAATGTTGCTGTCGATCAATTTTTAATATCTTTAATGCGTTGTGTAGAGTTGACCCTAACAAACCCTTTAGTGAAATAAAAATTGGAAAATTTCAAAATGCCAGGAGTATATTGACGAAAGTGTTTCATTTTGCCTTTCATATTAAAGCCTAAATGAAAAAAAAAAATGTTGCTGCCGATCAATTTTAAACATCTGTAGTGCGTTGAGTAGAGTTTACCCTAACAAACCCTTTAGTGAAATAAAAATTGGAAAATTTCAAAATGCCACAAGTATATCGACGATAGGGTTTCATTTTGCATACCAAATAAAAGCCTCAATAAACAAAAAGGTTGCTGCCGATCAATTTTACATATCTTTAGTGCGTTGAGTAGAGTTTACCCTAACAAACCCTTTAGTGAAATAAAAATTGTAAAATTTCAAAATGCCACGAGTCTATCGACGAAAGGGTTTCATTTTGCCTTCCATATAAAAGCCTAAATGAAAAAAAAAAGTTGCTGTCGATCAATTTTTAAATATCTTTAGTGCGTTGAGTAGAGTTTACCCTAACAAACCCTTTAATAAAATAAAAATTGGAAAATTTCAAAATGTTATGAGTCTATCGACGAAATTGTTTCATTTTGCCTTCCATATAATAGCCTAAATGAAAAAAAATGTTGCTGTCGATCAATTTTAAATATCTTTAGTGCGTTGAGTAGAGTATACCCCAACAAACCCTTTAGTGAAAAAAAAATTGGAAAATTTCAAAATGCCACAAGTCCATCGACGAAAGGGTTTCATTTTGCCTTCCATATTAAAGCCTAAATGAAAAAAAAGTTGTTGCTGTCGATCAATTTTAAATATCTTTAGTGCGTTGAGTAGAGTTTACCCTAACAAACCTTTAGTGAAATAAAAATTGGAAAATTTCAAATTGTTACGAGTCTATCGACGAAAGGGTTTCATTTTGCCGTCCATATAAAAGCCTAAATGAAAAAAAAAAAAGTTGCTGTCGATCAATTTTTAAATATCTTTAGTGCGTTGAGTAGAGTTTACCCTAACAAACCCTTTAGTGAAATAAAAATTGGAAAATTTCAAAATGCCACAAGTCTATCGACGATAGGGTTTCATTTTGCCTTCCATATAAAAGCCTAAATGAAAAAAAAAAGTTGCTGTCGATCAATTTTTAAATATCTTTAGTGCGTTGAGTAGAGTTTACCCTAACAAACCCTTTAGTGAAATAAAAATTGGAAAATTTCAAAATGCCACGAGTCTATCGACGAAAGGGTTTCATTTTGCCTTCCATATTAAAGCCTAAATGAAAAAAAAAATGTTGCTGCTGATCAATTTTAAATATCTCTAGTGCGTTGAGTAGAGTTTACCCTAACAAACCCTATGGTGAAATATAAATTCGAAAATTTCAAAATATAAGGAGTCTATCGACGAAAAGGTTTCATTTTGCCTTCCATATTAAAGCCTAAATGAAAAAAAAATGTTGCTGCCGATCAAATTTAAATATCTTTAGTGCGTTGAGTAGAGTTTACCCTAACAAACCCTCTGGTGAAAGAAAAATTGGAAAATTTCAAAATGCCACGAGTCTATCGACGAAAGGGTTTCATTTTGCCTTCCATATTAAAGCCTAAATGAAAAAAAAATGTTGCTGCCGATCAAATTTAAATATCTTTAGTGCGTTGAGTAGAGTTTACCCTAACAAACCCTTTAGTGAAATAAAAATTCGAAAATTTCAGAATGCCAGGAGTATATTGACGAAAGTGTTTCATTTTGCCTTTCATATTAAAGCCTAAATAAAAAAAAAAATGTTGCTGCCGGTCAATTTTAAACATCTTTAATGCGTTGAGTAGAGTTTACCCTAACAAACTTTTTAGTGAAATAAAAATTGGAAAATTTCAAAATGCCGCGAGTCTATCGACGAAAGGGTTTCATTTTGCCTTCCACATTAAAGCCTAAATGAAAAAAAAGGTTGCTGCCGATCAATTTTCAATATCTTTAGTGCGTTGAGTAGAGTTTACCCTAAGAAACCCTTTAGTGAAATAAAAATTCGAAAATTTCAGAATGCCAGGAGTATATTGACGAAAGTGTTTCATTTTGCCTTTCATATTAACGCCTAAATGAAAAAACAAATGTTGCTGCCGATCAATTTAAAATATTCTTAGAGCGTTGAGTAGAGTTTACCCTAACAAACTTTCTAGTGAAATAAAAATTGGAAAATTTCAAAATGCCGCGAGTCTATCGACGAAAGGGTTTCATTTTGCCTTCCACATTAAGGCCTAAATGAAAAAAAAAATGTCGCTGCCGATCAATTTTAAATATCTTTAGTGCGTTGAGTAGAGTTTACCCTAACAAACCCTTTTGTGAAATAAAAATGAGAAAATTTCAAAATGCCACAAGTCTATCGAAGATAGGGTTTCATTTTGCCTTCCATATAAAAGCCTAAATGAAAAAAACAAGGTTGCTGCCGATCACTTTTAAATATCTTTAGTGCGTTGAGTAGAGTTTACCCTAACAAACCCTTTAGTGAAATAAAAATTGGAAAATTTTAAAATGCCACGAGTCTATCGACGAAAGGGCTTCATTTTGCCTTCCATATAAAAGCCTAAGTGAAAAAAAAAATGTTGCTGCCGATCAATTTTAAATATCTTTAGTGCGTTGAGTAGAGTTTACCCAAACAAAACCTTTATTGAAATAAAAATGGGAAAATTTAAAAATGCCACAAGTCTATCGAAGATAGGGTTTCATTTTGCCTTCCATATAAAAGCCTAAATGAAAAAAACAAGGTTGCTGCCGATCACTTTTAAATATCTTTAGTGCGTTGAGTAGAGTTTACCCTAACAAACCCTTTAGTGAAATAAAAATTGGAAAATTTCAAAATGCCAAGAGTCTATCGACGAAAGGGTTTCATTTTGCCTTCCACATTAAAGCCTAAATGAAAAAAAAGGCTGCTGCCGATCAATTTTCAATATCTGTAGTGCGTTGAGTAGAGTTTACCCTAACAAACCCTTTAGTGAAATAAAAATTGGAAAATTTCAAAATGCCACGAATCTATCGACGAAAGGGTTTCATTTTGCCCTCCATATAAAAGCCTAAATGAAAAAAAAAATTCCTGCCGATCAATTTTAAATATCTTTAGTGCGTTGAGCAGAGTTTACCCTAATAAACCTTTTATAGGAATAAAAATTGGAAAATTTAAAAATGCCACGAGTCTATCGACGAAAGGGCTTCATTTTGCCTTCCATATTAAAGCCTAAATGAAAAAAAAAGTTGCTGCCGATCAATTTTAAATATCTTTAGTGCGTTGAGTAGAGTTTACCGTAAAAAACCCTTTAGTGAAATAAAAATTGGAAAATTTCAAAATGCCACGAGTCTATCGACGATAGGGTTTCATTTTGCCTTCCATATAAAAGCCCAAATGAAAAAAAAAGTGGCTGTCGATCAATTTTGAATATCTTTAGTGCGTTGAGTAGAGTTTACCTTAACAAACCCTTTAGTGAAATCAAAATTGGAAAAATTCAAAATGCCACGAGTCTATCGACGAAAGGGTTTTATTTTGCCTTCCATATAAAAGCCTAATTTAAAAAAAAATGTTGCTGCCAATCAATTTTAAATATCTTTAGTGCGTTGAGTAGAGTTTACCCAAACAAAACCTTTAATGAAATAAAAATTGGAAAATTTCAAAATACCACAAGTCTATCGAAGATAGGGTTTCATTTTGCCTTCCACATTAAAGCCTAAATGAAAAAAACAAGGTTGCTGCCGATCAATTTTAAATATCTTTAGTGCGTTGAGTAGAGTTTACCCTAACAAACCCTTTTGTGAAATAAAAATTTGAAATTTCAAAATGCCACGAGTCTATCGACGAAAGGGTTTCATTTTGCCTTTCATATAAAAGCCTAAATGAAAAAAAAATGTTGCTGCCGATCAAATTTAAATATCTTTAGTGCGTTGAGTAGAGTTTACCCTAACAAACCCTCTGGTGAAATAAAAATTGGAAAATTTCAAAATGCCACGAGTCTATCGACGAAAGGGTTTCATTTTGCCTTCCATATTAAAGCCTAAATGAAAAAAAAATGTTGCTGCCGATCAATTTTAAATATCTTTAGTGCGTTGAGTAGAGTTTACCCTAACAAACTCTTTAGTGAAAAAAAAATTGGAAAATTTCAAAATGACACGAGTCTATCGACGAAAGGGTTTCATTTTGCCTTCCATATTAAAGCCTAAATGAAAAAAAAATGTTGCTGCCGATCAATTTTAAATATCTTTAATGCGTTGAGTAGAGTTTACCCTAACAAACCCTTTTGTGAAATAAAAATTGGAAAATTTCAAAATGCCAGGAGTATATTGACGAAAGTGTTTCATTTTGCCTTCCATATTAAAGCCTAAATGAAAAAAAAGGTTGCAGCCGATCAATTTTCAATATCTGTAGTGCGTTGAGTAGAGTTTACCCTAACAAACCCTTTAGTGAAATAAAAATTGGAAAATTTCAAAATGCCAGATGTCTTTCGACGAAAGGGCTCATTTTGCCTTCCATATTAAAGCCTAAATGAAAAAAAAATGTTGCTGCCGATCAATTTTAAATATCTTTAGTGCGTTGAGTAGAGTTTACCCTAACAAACCCTTTAGTGAAATAAAAATTGGAAAATTTCAAAATGCCACAAGTCTATCGAAAATAGGGTTTCATTTTGCCTTCCATATAAAAGCCTAATGAAAAAAAAAAATGTTGCTGCCAATCAATTTAAAATATCATTAGTGCGTTGAGTAGAGTTTACCCTAACAAACCCTTTAGTGAAATAAAAATTGGAAAATTTCAAAATGCCACGAGTCTATCGACGAAAGGGTTTCATTTTGCCTTCCATATAAAAGCCTAAATGAAAAAAAAAATGTTGCTGCCGATCAATTTTAAATATCTTTAGTGCGTTGAGTAGAGTTTACCCTAACAAACTCTTTAGTGAAATAAAAATTGAAAACTAAAAATGCCGCGAGTCTATCGACGAAAGGGTTTTATTTTGCCTTCCGAGTAATAGCTCAAATGAAAAAAAAAGATGTTGCTGCCGATCAATTTTTAAATATCTTTAGTGCGTTGAGTAGAGTTTACCCTAACAAACTCTTCAGTGAAATAAGAACTGGAAAATTTCAAAATGCCAGAAGTCTATCGACGATAGGGACTCATTTTTCCCTCCATATAAAAGCCTAAATGAACAAAAAAATGTTGCTGCCGATCAATTTTATAAATCTTTAGTGCGTTGAGTAGAGTTTACCCTAACAAACCCTTTAGTGAAATAAAAATTGGAAAAATTGAAAATGCAACGAGTCTATCGACGAAAGGGTTTCATTTTGCCTTCCATATTAAAGCCTCAATTAAAAAGAAAAAAATTTGGCTGCCGATCAAATTCAAATATCTTTAAAGCGTTGAGTAGAGTTTACCCTAACAACTCTTTAGTGAATGAAAAATTGGAAAATTTCAAAATGCCACGAGTCTATCGACGAAAGGGTTTCATTTTGCCTTCCATATTAAAGCCTAAATGAAAAAAAAATGTTGCTGCCGATCAAATTTAAATATCTTTAAAGCGTTGAGTAGAGTTTACCCTAACAAACTTTCTGGTGAAAGAAAAGTTGGAAAATTTCAAAATGCAACGAGTCTATCGACGAAAGGGTTTCATTTTGCCTTTCATATAAAAGCCTAAATGAAAAAAAAAATGTTGCTGCCGATCAATTTTAAATATCTTTAGTGCGTTGAGTAGAGTTTACCATACCAAACTCTATAGTGAAATAAAAATTGGAAAAATTCAAAATGCCACGAGTCTATCGACGAAAGGGTTTCATTTTTCCTTCCATAAAAAGCCTAAATGAAAAAAAATAATGTTGCTGCCAATTAATTTTAAATATCTTTAGTGCGTTGAGTAGAGTTTACCATAACAAACTCTTTAGTGAAATAAAAATTGGAAAAATTCAAAATGCCACGAGTCTATCGACGAAAGGGTTTCATTTTGCCTTCCATATTAAAGCCTAAATGAAAAAAAAAATGTTGCTGCCGATCAAATTTAAATATCTTTAGTGCGTTGAGTAGAGTTTACCATAACAAACCCTTTCGTGAAATAAAAATTGGACAAATTTAAAATGCCACGAGTCTGTCGACGAAAGGGTTTCATTTTGCCTTCCATATTAAAGCCTAAATGAAAAAAAAAATGTTGCTGCTGATCAATTTTAAATATCTCTAGTGCGTTGAGTAGAGTTTACCCTAACAAACCCTATGGTGAAATATAAATTGGAAAATTTCAAAATATAAGGAGTCTATCGACGAAAGGGTTTCATTTTGCCATCCATATTAAAGCCTAAATGAAAAAAAAATGTTGCTGCCGATCAAATTTAAATATCTTTAGTGCGTTGAGTAGAGTTTACCATAACAAACCCTTTCGTGAAATAAAAATTGGACAAATTTAAAATGCCACGAGTCTGTCGACGAAAGGGTTTCATTTTGCCTTCCATATTAAAGCCTAAATAAAAGAAAAATGTTGCTGCCGATCAATTTTAAATATCTATAGTGCGTATAGTATAGCTTCACCTAACAAACCATTTAGTAAAATAAAAAATTGTAAGATTTCAAAATGCCACAAGTCTATTAACAAAAGGGACACATTTTTTTCCTCCATATAAAAGCTTTAATGAATAAAAAAAGTTGCTGTCGATAAATTTTTAATATCTTTAGTGCGGAGAGTATAGTTAACCCTAACAAACCATTTAGTGAAATAAAAATTGGAAAATTTCAAAATGCCACAAGTCTATCGAAGATAGGGTTTCATTTTACCTTCCATATTAAAGCCTAGATGAAAAAAAAAATGTTGCTGCCGATCAATTTTAAATATCTTTAGTGCGTTGAGTAGAGTTTACCCAAACAAAACCTTTATTGAAATAAAAGTTGGAAACTTTCAAAATGCCAGGAGTCTATCGAAGAAGGGTTTCATTTTGCCTTTCATATAAAAGCCTAAGTGAAATAAAAATGTTGCTGTCGATCAATTTTAAATATCTTTAGTGCGTTGAGTACAGTTTACCCTGACAAACCCTTTAGTGAAATAAATATTGGAAAATTTCAAAATCCCACTAGTCTATTGACGAAATGGTTTCATTTTGCTTTCCATATAATAGCCTAAATGAAAAAAAAAAGTTGCTGTCGATCAATTTTTAAATATCTTTAGTGCGTTGAGTAGAGTTTACCCTAACAAACCCTTTAGTGAAATAAAAATTGGAAAATTTCAAAATGCCACAAGTCTATCGAAGATAGGGTTTCGTTTTGCCTTCCATATTAAAGCCTAAATGAAAAAAAAAAAGTTGCTGTCGATCAATTTTTAAATATCTTTAGTGCGTTGAGTAGAGTTTACCCTAACAAACCCTTTAGTGAAATAAAAATTGGAAAATTTCAAAATGTTACGAGTCTATCGACGAAAGGGTTTCATTTTGCCTTCCATATAAAAGCCTAAATGAAAAAAAAAAAGTTGCTGTCGATCAATTTTTAAATATCTTTAGTGCGTTGAGTAGAGTTTACCCTAACAAACCCTTTAGTGAAATAAAAATTGGAAAATTTCAAAATGCCACGAGTCTATCGACGAAAGGGAGTCATTTTGCCTACCATATAAAAGCTTAAATGAAAAAAAAAAGTTGCTGTTGATCAATTTTTAAATATCTTTAGTGCGTTTAGTAGAGTTTACCCTAACAAACCCTTTAGTGAAATAAAAATTGAAAAATTTCAAAATGCCGCCAGTCTATCGACGAAAGGGTTTCATTTTGCCTTCCATATTAAAGCCTAAATGAAAAAAAATTGTTGCTGCCGATCAATTTTAAATATCTTTAGTGCGTTGAGTAGAGTTTACCATAACAAACTCTTTAGTGAAATAAAAATTGGAAAAATTCAAAATGCCACGAGTCTATCGACGAAAGGGTTTCATTTTGCCTCCCATATTAAAGCCTAAATGAAAGAAAAACGTTGCTGCCGATCAATTTTGAATATCTTTAGTGCGTTGAGTAGAGTTTACCTTAAAAAACCCTTTAGTGAAATCATACTTGGAAAATTTCAAAATGCCACAAGTCTATCGGAGATAGGTTTCATTTTGCCCTCCATATAAAAGCCTAAATGAAAAAAAAATGTTGCTGTCGATCAATTTTAAATATCTTTAGTGCGTTGAGTAGAGTTTACCCTAACAAACCATTTAGTGAAATAAAAATTGGAAAATTCCAAAATGCCACAAGTCTATCGACGAAAGGGTTTCATTTTGCCTTCCATATAAAAGCCTAAATGAAAAAAAAATGTTGCTGTCGATCAATTTTAAATATCTTTAGTGCGTTGAGTAGAGTTTACCCTAACAAACCATTTAGTGAAATAAAAATTGGAAAATTTCAAAATGCCACGAGTCTATCGACGAAGGGTTTCATTTTGCCTCCAAATTAAAGTTTAAATGAATTAAAAAAGTTCCTGTCGATCAATTTTAAAAATCTCTAGTGCGGATAGTTGAGTTTAGCCTAACAAACCATTTAGTTTATAAAAAATTGGAAAATTCCAAAATGCCACAAGTCTATCGACGATAAGGACTCATTACTTCCTCCAAATTAAAACTTAAAAGAATAAAAAAAGTTCCTGTCAATCAATTTTAAATATCTCTAGTGCGAAGAGTTGAATTTACCCCAACTTACCATTTGGTGAAATAAAAATTGGAAAATTTCAAAAAGCCACAAGTCTATCGACGAAAGGGTTTCATTTTGCCTTCCATATTAAAGCCTAAATGAAAAAAAAAAATTTTGCTTCCGATAAAATTTAAATATATTTAGTGCGTTGAGTAGATTTTAACCAAAAAAACTATTTAGTGAAATAAAAATTAGAAAATTTCAAAATGCCACAAGTCTATCGACGAAAGGGTTTCATTTTGCCTTCCATATTAAAGCCTAAATGATAAAAAAAAACGTTGCTGCCAATCAATTTAAAATATCCTAGTGCGTTGAATAGAGTTTACCCTAACAAACGAATTAGTGAAATTAAAATTGGAAAATTTCAAAATGCCACAAGTCTATCCACGAAAGGGTTTCATTTTGCCTTCCGTATTAAAGCCTAATTGAAAAAAAAAAAATGTTGCTGTCGATCAATTTTAAATATCTTTAGTGCGTTGAATAGAATTTACCCTAACAAACCCTACATTGAAATAATAATTGGAAATTTTCAAAATGCCACAAGTCTATCGACGAAGGGTTTCATTTTGCCTTCCATATAAAAGCCTAAATGAAAAAAAAAAATGTTGCTGTCGATCAATTTTAAATATCTTTAGTGCGTTGAGTAGAGTTCACCCTAACAAAGCATTTTGTGAAATAAAAATTAGAAAATTTCAAAATGCCACAAGTCTATCGAAGAAGGGTTTCATTTTGCCTCCATATTAAAGCCTAAATGAAAAAAAAAAAAATGTTGCTGTCGATCCATTATAAATATCTTTAGTGCGGAGAGTAGAGTTTACCCGAACAAACCAATAAATGAAATAAAAATTGGAAAATTACAAAATGCCACAGGTCTATCGACGAAAGGGTTTCATTTTGCCTTCCATATAAAAGCCTAAATGAAAAAAGTTGTTGCTGTCGATCAATTTTAAATATCTTTAGTGCGTTGAGTAGAGTTTACCCTAACAAACCATTTAGTGAAATAAAAATTGGAAAATTTCAAAATGCTCCAAGTCTATCGACGAAAGGGTTTCATTTTGCCTTCCATATTAAAGCCTAAATGAAAAAAAAATGTTGCTGTCGATCAATTTTAAATATCTTTAGTGCGTTGAGTAGAGTTTACCCTAACAAACCATTTAGTGAAATAAAAATTGGAAAATTTCAAAATGCCACGAGTCTATCGACGAAAGGGTTTCATTTTGCCTTCCATATAAAAGCCTAAATGAAAAAAATGTTGCTGTCGATCCATTATAAATATCTTTAGTGCGGAGAGTAGAGTTTAACCTAGCAAACAATTTGGTGAAATTAAAATTGGAAAATTACAAAATGCCTCAAGTCTATCGAAGATAGGGTTTCATTTTGCCTTCCATATTAAAGCCTCAATGAAAAAAAAAAGTTGCTGTCCATCAATTTTTAATATCTTTAGTGCGGATAGTAGAGCTTCACCTAACAAACCATTTAGTAAAATAAAAATTGGAAGATTTCAATGTGCCACAAGTCTATCGGAGAAAGGGTTTCATTTTGCCTTCCATATAAAAGCCTAAATGAAAAAAAACGTTGCTGTCGATAAATTTTAATTATCTTTAGTGCGGAGAGTAGGGTTAAACCTAACAAAACGTTTAGTAAAATAAAAATTGGAAAATTTCAAAATGCCAGGAGTCTATCGAAGAAAGGGTTTCATTTTGCCTACCATATAAAAGCCTAAATGAATAAAAAAAGTTGCTGTCGATCAATTTTTAAATATCTTTAGTGCGTTGAGTAGAGTTTACTCTAGCAAACCCTTAAGTGAAAAAAAAATTGGAAAATTTTAAAATGCCACAAGTCTATCGACGAAAGGGTTTCGTTTTGCCTTTCATATAAAAGCCTAAATGAAAAAAAAAAGGTTGCTGCCGATCAATTTTAAATATCTTTAGTGCGTTGAGTAGAGTATACCCTAACAAACCCTTTAGTGAAATTAAAATTGGAAAATTTCAAAATGCCACAAGTCTATCGACGATAGTGACTCATTTTTTCCCCCAAATTAAAGCCTAAATGAATATTAGAAGTTCCTGTCGATTAATTTTAAATATCTCTAGTGCGGAGAGTTGAGTTTACCCTAACAAACCCTTTAGTGAAAATAAAAATGGAAAATTTCAAAATGCCAGGAGTCTATCGAAGAAAGGGTTTCATTTTGCCTTCCTCCATATAAAAGCCTAAATGAAAAAAAAATGTTGCTGTCGATCAATTTTAAATATCTCTAGTGCAAAGAGTTGGAATTACCCCAACAAACCATTTGGTGAAATAAAAATTGGAAAATTTCAAAATGCCACAAGTCTATCGAAGAAAGGGTTTCATTTTGCCTTCCATATAAAGCCTAAATGAAAAAAAATGTTGCTGTCGATCAATTTTAAATATCTTTAGTGCGTTGAGTAGAGTTTTTACCCTAACAAACCCTTTAGTGAAATACAAATTTGAAAATTTCAAAATGCCACAAGTCTATCGAATAAAGGGTTTCATTTTGCCTTCCATATAAAAGCCTAAGTGAAAAAAAAATGTTGCTGTCGATCAATTTTAAATATCTTTAGTGCGTTGAGTAGAGTTTACCCTAACAAACCATTTAGTGAAATAAAAATTGGAAAATTTCAAAATGCCTCCAAGTCTATCGACGAAAGGGTTTCATTTTGCCTTCCATATAAAAGCCTAAAAAAAAAAAAATGTTGCTGTCGATCAATTTTAAATATCTTTAGTGCGTTGAGTAGAGTTTACCCTAACAAACCATTTAGTGAAATAAAAATTGGAAAATTTCAAAATGCAGGAGTCTATCGAAGAAGGGTTTCATTTTGCCTTCCATATTAAAGCCTAAATGAAAAAAAAGGTTGCTGCCGATCAATTTTAAATATTTTTAGTGCGTTGAGTAGAGTTTACCCAAACAAAACCTTTAATGAAATAAAAATTGGAAAATTTCAAAATCCCACAATTCAATCTAAGATAGGGTTACATTTTGCCTTCAACATTAAAGCCTATATTTAAAAAAAACAAGGTTGCTGCCGATCAATTTTAAATATCTTTAGTGCGTTGAGTAGAGTTTACCCTAACAAACCATTTAGTGAAATAAAAATTGGAAAATTTCAAAATGCTCCAAGTCTATCGAAGAAAGGGTTTCATTTTGCCTTCCATATTAAAGCCTAAATGAAAAAAAAATGTTGCTGTCGATCAATTTTAAATATCTTTAGTGCGTTGAGTAGAGTTTACCCTAACAAACCATTTAGAGAAATAAAAAATGGAAAATTTCAAAATGCCAGGAGTCTATCGAAGAAGGGTTTCATTTTGCCTTCCATATAAAAGCCTAAATGAAAAAAAAAATGTTGCTGTCGATCAATTTTAAATATCTTTAGTGCGTTGAGTAGAGTTTACCCTAACAAACAATTTAGTGAAATAAAAATTGGAAAATTTCAAAATGCCACAAGTCTATCGAAGAAGGGGTTTCATTTTGCCTTCCATATAAAAGCCTAAATAAAAAAAAAATGTTGCTGTCGATCAATTTTAAATATCTTTAGTGCGTTGAGTAGAGTTTACCCTAACAAACCATTTAGTGAAATAAAAATTGGAAAATTTCAAAATGCCAGGAGTCTATCGACGAAAGGGTTTCATTTTGCCTTCCATATAAAAGCCTAAATGAAAAAAAAAATGTTGCTGCAGATCAATTTTAAATATCTTTAGTGCGTTGAGTAGAGTTTACCCTAACAAACCATTTAGTGAAATAAAAATTGGAAAATTTCAAAATGCCACAAGTCTATCGAAGAAAGGGTTTCATTTTTGCCTTCCATATAAAAGCCTAAATGAAAAAAAAATGTTGCTGTCGATCAATTTTAAATATCTTTAGTGCGTTGAGTAGAGTTTACCCTAACAAACCATTTAGTGAAATAAAAATTGGAAAATTTCAAAATGCCAGGAGTCTATTGAGAAGGGTACTCATTTTGCCCTCCATATAAAAGCCTAAATGAAAAAAAAAATGTTGCTGTCGATCAATTTTAAATATCTTTAGTGCGTTGAGTAGAGTTTACCCTAACAAACCATTTAGTGAAATAAAAATTGGAAAATTTCAAAATGCTCCAAGTCTATCGAAGAAGGGTTTCATTTTGCCCTCCATATAAAAGCCTAAATGAAAAAAATGTTGCTGTCGATCAATTTTAAATATCTTTAGTGCGTTGAGTAGAGTTTACCCTAACAAACCATTTAGTGAAATAAAAATTGGAAAATTTCAAAATGCCCAAGTCTATCGAAGAAGGGTTTCATTTTGCCTTCCATATAAAAGCCTAAATGAAAAAAAAATGTTGCTGTCGATCAATTTTAAATATCTTTAGTGCGTTGAGTAGAGTTTACCCTAACAAACCATTTAGTGAAATAAAAATTGGAAAATTTCAAAATGCCACAAGTCTATCGACGAAGGGTTTCATTTTGCCTCCATATAAAAGCCTAAATGAAAAAAAAATGTTGCTGTCGATCAATTTTAAATATCTTTAGTGCGTTGAGTAGAGTTTACCCTAACAAACCATTTAGTGAAATAAAAATTGGAAAATTTCAAAATGCCACAAGTCTATCGAAGAAAGGGTTTCATTTTGCCCTCCATATAAAAGCCTAAATGAAAAAAAAAAATGTTGCTGTCGATCAATTTTAAATATCTTTAGTGCGTTGAGTAGAGTTTACCCTAACAAACCATTTAGTGAAATAAAAATTGGAAAATTTCAAAATGCCACAAGTCTATCGAGAAGGGTTTCATTTTGCCTTCCATATTAAAGCCTAAATGAAAAAAAAAATGTTGCTGTCGATCAATTTTAAATATCTTTAGTGCGTTGAGTAGAGTTTACCCTAACAAACCATTTAGTGAAATAAAAATTGGAAAATTTCAAAATGCTCCAAGTCTATCGAAGAAAGGGTTTCATTTTGCCTCTTCTCCATATAAAAGCCTAAATGAAAAAAAAATGTTGCTGTCGATCAATTTTAAATATCTTTAGTGCGTTGAGTAGAGTTTACCCTAACAAACCATTTAGTGAAATAAAAATTGGAAAATTTCAAAATGCCACAAGTCTATCGAAGAAGGGTTTCATTTTGCCTTCCATATAAAAGCCTAAATGAAAAAAAAATGTTGCTGTCGATCAATTTTAAATATCTTTAGTGCGTTGAGTAGAGTTTACCCTAACAAACCATTTAGTGAAATAAAAATTGGAAAATTTCAAAATGCTCCAAGTCTATCGAAGAAAGGGTTTCATTTTGCCTTCCATATAAAAGCCTAAATGAAAAAAAAAAATGTTGCTGTCGATCAATTTTAAATATCTTTAGTGCGTTGAGTAGAGTTTACCCTAACAAACCATTTAGTGAAATAAAAATTGGAAAATTTCAAAATGCACAAGTCTATCGAAGAAGGGTACTCATTTTGCCTTCCATATAAAAGCCTAAATCAATAAAAAAAAGTTCCTGTCGATCAATTTTAAATATCTTTAATGCGTTGAGTAGAGTTTTTCCTAACAAACTTTTTAGTGAAACAAAAATTGGAAAATTTAAAAATGCCGCGAGTCTATTGACGAAAGGGTTTCATTTTGCCTTCCATATTAAAGCCTAAATGAAAAAAAATGGTTGCTGCCGATCAATTTGAAATATAGTTAATGCGTTGAGTAGAGTTTACCCTAACAAAGCATTTAGTCAAATAAAAATTGGAAAATTTCAAAATGCCACAAGTCTATCGAAGAAGGGTTTCATTTTTTGCCTTCCATATAACAGCCTAAATGAATAAAAAAAGTTCCTGTCGATCAATTTTAAATATCATTATTGCGCAGAATAGAGTTTACCCTAACAAACCACTGTGTGAAATAAAAATTGGAGAATTACAAAATGCCCAAGTCTATCGAAGAAGGGTTTCATTTTGCCTCCATATAAAAGCCTAAATGAAAAAAAATGTTGCTGTCGATCAATTTTAAATATCTTTAGTGCGTTGAGTAGAGTTTACCCTAAAAAAGCATTTAATGAAATAAAAATTGGAAAATTTCAAAATGCCACAAGTCTATCGACGATAGGGATTTATTTCTCCCTTCAAATGACAACCTAAATGAATAAAAAAAGTTCCTGTCGATCAATTTTAAATATCTTAAGTGCGGAGAGTAGAGTTTACCCTAATAAACCATTTGATGAAATAAAAATTGGACAATTACAATATGCCACAAGTCTATCGAAGAAGGGTTTCATTTTGCTCTACCTCCATATAAAAGCCTAAATGAAAAAAAAAAATGTTGCTGTCGATCAATTTTAAATATCTTTAGTGCGTTGAGTAGAGTTTACCCTAACAAACCATTTAGTGAAATAAAAATTGGAAAATTTCAAAATGCCACAAGTCTATCGAAGAAAGGGTACTCATTTTACCTCCATATAAAAGCCTAAATGAAAAAAAAAATGTTGCTGTCGATCAATTTTAAATATCTTTAGTGCGTTGAGTAGAGTTTACCCTAACAAACCATTTAGTGAAATAAAAATTGGAAAATTTCAAAATGCTCAAGTCTATCGAAGAAAGGGTTTCATTTTGCCTTCCATATAAAAGCCTAAATGAAAAAAAGACTGTTGCTGTCGATCAATTTTAAATATCTGTAGTGCGTTGAGTAGAGTTTAACCAAACAAACCGTTTGGAGAAATAAAAATTGGAAAATTTCAAAATGCTTCAAGTCCATCGACGCTAGGGTTTCATTTCTCCCTCCATATCAAAGCCTTAATGAAATATAAAGTTGCTGTCGATCAATTTTAAATATCTTTAGTGCGTTGAGTAGAGTTTACCCTACCAAACCATTTAGTGAAAAAAAAAATGGAAAATTTCAAAATGCTCCAAGTCTATCGAAGAAAGGGTTTCATTTTGCCTTCCTCCATAAAAGCCTAAAAAAAAAAAAATGTTGCTGTCGATCAATTTTAAATATCTTAGTGCGTTGAGTAGAGTTTACCCTAACAAACCATTTAGTGAAATAAAAATTGGAAAATTTCAAAATGCCACAAGTCTATCGAAGAAAGGGTTTTCATTGCCCTCCATATTAAAGCCTAAATGAAAAAAAAAAGTTGCTGTCGATCAATTTTTAAATATCTTTATAGCGTTGAGTAGAGTTTACCCTAACAAACCATTTAGTGAAATAAAAATTGGAAAATTTCAAAATGCCACAAGTCTATCGAAGAAGGGGTTTCATTTTCTACCTCCATATAAAAGCCTAAATGAAAAAAATGTTGCTGTCGATCAATTTTAAATATCTTTAGTGCGTTGAGTAGAGTTTACCCTAACAAACCATTTAGTGAAATAAAAATTGGAAAATTTCAAAATGCTCCAAGTCTATCGAAGAAAGGGTTTCATTTTGCCCTCCATATAAAAGCCTAAATGAAAAAAAAATGTTGCTGTCGATCAATTTTAAATATCTTTAGTGCGTTGAGTAGAGTTTACCCTAACAAACCATTTAGTGAAATAAAAATTGGAAAATTTCAAAATGCCACAAGTCTATCGAAGAAAGGGTTTCATTTTACCTCCATATAAAAGCCTAAATGAAAAAAATGTTGCTGTCGATCAATTTTAAATATCTTTAGTGCGTTGAGTAGAGTTTACCCTAACAAACCATTTAGTGAAATAAAAATTGGAAAATTTCAAAATGCCTCCAAGTCTATCGAAGATAGGGGGTTTCATTTTTACCTTCCATATTAAAGCCTAAATGAAAAAAAATGTGTTGCTGTCGATCAATTTTAAATATCTTTAGTGCGTTGAGTAGAGTTTACCCTAACAAACCATTTAGTGAAATAAAAATTGGAAAATTTCAAAATGCTCCAAGTCTATCGAAGAAGGGTACTCATTTTGCCTCCATATAAAAGCCTAAATGATGAAAAAAATGTTGCTGTCGATCAATTTTAAATATCTTTAGTGCGTTGAGTAGAGTTTACCCTAACAAACCATTTAGTGAAATAAAAATTGGAAAATTTCAAAATGCTCCAAGTCTATCGAAGAAGGGGTTTCATTTTACCTCCATATAAAAGCCTAAATGAAAAAAAAATGTTGCTGTCGATCAATTTTAAATATCTTTAGTGCGTTGAGTAGAGTTTACCCTAACAAACCATTTAGTGAAATAAAAATTGGAAAATTTCAAAATGCTCCAAGTCTATCGAAGAAGGGGTTTCATTTTACCTTCCATATAAAAGCCTAAATGAAAAAAAAATGTTGCTGTCGATCAATTTTAAATATCTTTAGTGCGTTGAGTAGAGTTTACCCTAACAAACCATTTAGTGAAATAAAAATTGGAAAATTTCAAAATGCTCCAAGTCTATCGAAGATGGGGTTTCATTTTGCCCTCCATATAAAAGCCTAAATGAAAAAAAATGTTGCTGTCGATCAATTTTAAATATCTTTAGTGCGTTGAGTAGAGTTTACCCTAACAAACCATTTAGTGAAATAAAAATTGGAAAATTCAAAAAAATGCCAAGTCTATCGACGAAAGGGGTTCATTTTGCCTCCATATAAAAGCCTAAATGAAAAAAAATGTTGCTGTCGATCAATTTTAAATATCTTTAGTGCGTTGAGTAGAGTTTACCCTAACAAACCATTTAGTGAAATAAAAATTGGAAAATTTCAAAATGCTCCAAGTCTATCGAAGAAGGGTACTCATTTTGCCTCCATATAAAAGCCTAAATGAAAAAAAAATGTTGCTGTCGATCAATTTTAAATATCTTTAGTGCGTTGAGTAGAGTTTACCCTAACAAACCATTTAGTGAAATAAAAATTGTAACATTTCAAAATGCTCCAAGTCTATCGACGATGGGTACTCACTTCTACCTCCATATAAAAGCCTAGGTGAAAAAAAAAGTTGCTGTCGATCAATTTAAATTATCTTTAGTGCGGAGAGTAGGGTTCAAGCTAACAAACCGTTTAGTAAAATAAAAATTGGAAAATTTTAAAATGCCACAAGTGTCCCGCCGATGGGGACTCATTTCTACCTCCATATAAAAGCCTAAATAAAAAAAAAAATGTTGCTGTCGATCAATTTTAAATATCTTTAGTGCGTTGAGTAGAGTTTACCCTAACAAACCATTTAGTGAAATAAAAATTGGAAAATTTCAAAATGCTCCAAGTCTATCGAAGATGGGGTTTCATTTTGCCCTCCATATAAAAGCTTTAATGAATAAAAAAAGTTGCTGTCGATCAATTTTAATAATCATTAGTGCGGAGAGTAGACTTTAACCTAACAAACCGTTTAGTAAAATAAAAATTGGAAAATTTCAAAATCCTTCAAGTCTATTGACGAAAGGGTTACATGTCTACCTCCATATAAAAGCCTCAGTGAAAAAAAAATTTGCTGTCGATCAATTTTAAATATCTTTACTGCGTTGAGTAGAGTTTAACCTAACAAACAATTTAGTTAAATAAAAATTGGAAAATTTCAAAATGCTCCAAGTCTATCGAAGAAGGGTACTCATTTCTACCTCCATATAAAAGGCTAAAAAAATGTTGCTGTCGATCAATTTTAATAATCTTTAGTGCGAAGAGTAGAGTCTAATCCAACAAACCGTTTAGTGAAATAAAAATTGGAACATTTCAAAATGCTCCAAGTCTATCGACGATGGGTACTCATTTCTACCTCCATATAAAAGCCTCAGTGAAAAAAAAAGTTGCTGTCGATCAATTTTAATAATCTTTAGTGCGGAGAGTAATGTTTAACCTAACAAACCGTTTAGTGAAATAAAAATTGGAACATTTCAAAATGCTCCAAGTCTATCGAAGAAGGGTACTCATTTTCTACCTCCATATGAAAGCCTAAATGAAAAAAAAAATGTTGCTGTCGATCAATTTTAAATATCTTTAGTGCGTTGAGTAGAGTTTACCCTAACAAACCATTTAGTGAAATAAAAATTGGAAAATTTCAAAATGCTCCAAGTCTATCGAAGAAGGGTACTCACCTTTACCTCCATATAAAAGCCTAAATGAAAAAAAAATGTTGCTGTCGATCAATTTTAAATATCTTTAGTGCGTTGAGTAGAGTTTACCCTAACAAACCATTTAGTGAAATAAAAATTGGAAAATTTCAAAATGCTCCAAGTCTATCGACGAGAAGGGTTTCATTTTGCCTTCCATATAAAAGCCTAAATGAAAAAAAAATGTTGCTGTCGATCAATTTTAAATATCTTTAGTGCGTTGAGTAGAGTTTACCCTAACAAACCATTTAGTGAAATAAAAATTGGAAAATTTCAAAATGCTCCAAGTCTATCGAAGAAGGGTACTCATTCTACCTCCATATAAAAGCCTAAATGAAAAAAAAATGTTGCTGTCGATCAATTTTAAATATCTTTAGTGCGTTGAGTAGAGTTTACCCTAACAAACCATTTAGTGAAATAAAAATTGGAAAATTTCAAAATGCTCCAAGTCTATCGACGAGAAGGGTACTCATTCTACCTCCATATAAAAGCCTAAGTGAAAAAAAAATGTTGCTGTCGATCAATTTTAAATATCTTTAGTGCGTTGAGTAGAGTTTACCCTAACAAACAATTTAGTGAAATAAAAATTGGAAAATTTCAAAATGCTCCAAGTCTATCGACGAGAAGGGTTTCATTTTACCTCCATATAAAAGCCTAAATGAAAAAAAAATGTTGCTGTCGATCAATTTTAAATATCTTTAGTGCGTTGAGTAGAGTTTACCCTAACAAACCATTTAGTGAAATAAAAATTGGAAAATTTCAAAATGCTCCAAGTCTATCGAAGAAGGGTACTCATTTTACCTCCATATAAAAGCCTAGGTGCAATAAAAATGTTGCTGTCGATCAATTTTAATAATCTTTAAAGCGGAGAGTAGAGTTTAACCTAACAAACCGTTTAGTAAAAATAAAATTGGAAAAATTCAAAATGCTTTAAGTCTATTGACGAAAGGGTACTCATTTACCTCCATATAAAAGCCTAGGTGAAAAAAAAATGTTGCTGTCGATCAATTTTAATAATCTTTAATGCGGAGAGTAGAGTTTAACCTAACAAACCGTTTAGTAAAATAAAAATTGGAAAATTTCAAAATGCTTTAAGTCTATTGACGAAAGGGTTACATGTCTACCTCCATATAAAAGCCTCAGTGAAAAAAAAGTTGCTGTCGATCAATTTAAATTATCTTTAGTGCGGAGAGTAGGGTTCAACCTAACAAACCGTTTAGTAAAATAAAAATTGGAAAATTTCAAAATGCTTTAAGTCTATTGACGAGAAGGGTACTCATTTTGCCCTCCATATAAAAGCCTAAATGAAAAAAAAAGTTGCTGTCGATCAATTTAAATTATCTTTAGTGCGGAGAGTAGGGTTCAACCTAACAAACCGTTTAGTGAAATAAAAATTGGAAAATTTCAAAATGCTCCAAGTCTATCACCAATGGGGACTCATTTCTACCTCCATATAAAAGCCTAGGTGAAAAAAAAATGTTGCTGTCGATCAATTTTAAATATCTTTAGTGCGTTGAGTAGAGTTTACCCTACCAAACCATTTAGTGAAATAAAAATTGGAAAATTTCAAAATGCTCCAAGTCTATCGAAGAAGGGTTTCATTTTACCTCCATATGAAAGCCTAAATGAAAAAAAAATGTTGCTGTCGATCAATTTTAAATATCTTTAGTGCGTTGAGTAGAGTTTACCCTAACAAACCATTTAGTGAAATAAAAATTGGAAAATTTCAAAATGCTCCAAGTCTATCGAAGAAGGGTACTCATTTTCTACCTCCATATTAAAGCCTAAGTGAAAAAAAAAATGTTGCTGTCGATCAATTTTAAATATCTTTAGTGCGTTGAGTAGAGTTTACCCTAACAAACCATTTAGTGAAATAAAAATTGAAAATTTCAAAATGCTCCAAGTCTATCGAAGAAGGGTACTCACCTCTACCTCCATATAAAAGCCTAAATGAAAAAAAATGGTTGCTGTCGATCAATTTTAAATATCTTTAGTGCGTTGAGTAGAGTTTACCCTAACAAACCATTTAGTGAAATAAAAATTGGAAAATTTCAAAATGCTTTAAGTCTATTGACGAAAGGGTTACATGTCTACCTCCAAATAAAAGCCTCAGTGAAAAAAAAGTTGCTGTCGATCAATTTAAATTATCTTTAGTGCGTTGAGTAGAGTTTACCCTAACAAACCATTTAGTGAAATAAAAATTGGAAAATTTCAAAATGCTCCAAGTCTATCGAAGAATGGGGACTCATTTCTACCTCCATATAAAAGCCTAGGGGACAAAAAAAATGTTGCTGTCGATCAATTTTAATAATCTTTAGTGCGGAGAGTAGAGTTTCACCTAACAAACCGTTCAGTAAAATAAAAATTGGAAAATTTCAAAATGCTCCAAGTCTATCGAAGAAGGGTACTCATTCTACCTCCATATAAAAGCCTAAAGTGAAAAAAAAAATGTTGCTGTCGATCAATTTTAAATATCTTTAGTGCGTTGAGTAGAGTTTACCCTAACAAACCATTTAGTGAAATAAAAATTGGAAAATTTCAAAATGCTCCAAGTCTATCGAAGAAGGGTACTCATTCTACCTCCATATAAAAGCCTAAGTGAGAAAAAAAAATGTTGCTGTCGATCAATTTTAAATATCTTTAGTGCGTTGAGTAGAGTTTACCCTAACAAACCATTTAGTGAAATAAAAATTGGAAAATTTCAAAATGCTCCAAGTCTATCGAAGAAGGGTACTCACCTCTACCTCCATATAAAAGCCTAAATGAAAAAAAAAATGTTGCTGTCGATCAATTTTAAATATCTTTAGTGCGTTGAGTAGAGTTTACCTAACAAACCATTTAGTGAAATAAAAATTGAAAATTTCAAAATGCTCCAAGTCTATCGAAGAAGGGTACTCACCTCTACCTCCATATAAAAGCCTAAATGAAAAAAATGTTGCTGTCGATCAATTTTAAATATCTTTAGTGCGTTGAGTAGAGTTTACCCTAACAAACCATTTAGTGAAATAAAAATTGGAAAATTTCAAAATGCTCCAAGTCTATCGGAGAAGGGTACTCATTTTCTACCTCCATATAAAAGCCTAAGTAAAAAAAAAACTGTTGCTGTCGATCAATTTTAAATATCTTTAGTGCATTGAGTAGAGTTTACCCTAACAAAAAATTTAATGAAATAAAAATTGGAAAATTTCAAAATGCTCCAAGTCTATCGAAGAAGGGTACTTCATTTCTACCTCCATATAAAAGCCTAAAAAAAAAAAAAAATGTTGCTGTCGATCAATTTTAAATATCTTTAGTGCGTTGAGTAGAGTTTACCCTAACAAACCATTTAGTGAAAATAAAATTGGAAAATTTCAAAATGCTCCAAGTCTATCGAAGAAGGGTACTCACCTCTACCTCCATATGAAAGCTTAAGTGAGAAAAAAATGTTGCTGTCGATCAATTTAAAATATCATTAGTGCGGAGAGTATAGTTTACTCTAACAAACAATTTAGTGAAATAAAAATTGGAAAATTTCAAAATGCTCAAAGTCTATCGAAGAAGGGTACTCACCTCTACCTCCATATGAAAGCCTAAGTGAGAAAAAAAATGTTGCAGTCAAACAATTTTAAATATCTTTAGTGCGTTGAGTAGAGTTTACCCTACCAAACCATTTAGTGAAATGAAAATTTGAAAATTTCAAAATGCTCCATGTCTACCGAAGAAGGGTACTCACCTCTACCTCCATATGAAAGCCTAAGTGAAAAAAAAATGTTGCTGTCGATCAATTTTAAATATCTTTAGTGCGTTGAGTAGAGTTTACACTAACAACCAATTAAGTTAAAAAAAAAGTGGAAAATTTTAAAATGCTCCAAGTCTATCGAAGAAGGGTACTCATTTTCTACCTCCATATAAAAGCCTAAGTGAAAAAAAACTGTTGCTGTCGATCAATTTTAAATATCTTTAGTTCGTTGAGTAGAGTTAACCCTACCAAACCATGTAGTGAAATAAAAAATTGGAAAATTTCAAAATGCTCAAAGACTATCGAAGAAGGGTACTCAACTATACCAACATATAAAAGCCTAAGTGAAAAAAAAAATGTTGCTGTCGATCAATTTAAATTATCTTTATTGCGGAGAGTAATGTTTAACCTAACAAACCGTTTAGTGAAATAAAAATTGGAAAATTTCAAAATGCTCCAAGTCTATCGACGATGGGTACTCACTTCTACCTCCATATTAAAGCATAAGTGACAGATAAATGTTGCTGTCAATCAATTTTAAATATCTTTAGTGCGTTGAGTAGAGTTTACCAAACAAACCATTTAGTGAAATAAAAATTGGATAATTTCAAGATACTCTAAGTCAATCGAAGAAGGGTACTCACCTCTACCTCCATATAAAAGCCAAAGTAAAAAAAACTGTTGCTGTCGATCAATTTTAAATATCTTTAGTGCATTGAGTAGAGTTTACCCTACCAAACCATTTAATGAAATAAAAATTGGAAAATTTCAAAATGCTCCAAGTCTTCCGGAGATGGGTACTCACCTCTACCTCCATATAAAAGCCTCAGTGAAAAAAAAACTGTTGCTGTCGATCAATTTTAAATATCTTTAGTGCGTTGAGTAGAGTTTACCCTACCAAACCATTTAATGAAATAAAAATTGGAAAATTTCAAAATACTCCAAGTCTATCGAAGATGGGTACTTTCATTCTACCTCCATATAAAAGCTAAAATGAAAAAAAAAATGTTGCTGTTGATAAATTTTAAATATCTTTAGTGCGTTGAGTAGAGTTTACCCTACCAAACCATTTAGTGAAATAAAAATTGGAAAATTTCAAAATGCTCCAAGTCTATCGAAGAAGGGTACTCACCTCTGCCTCCATATGAAAGACTAAGTGAGTAAAAAATGTTGCTGTCGATCAATTTAAAATATCTTTAGTGCGGTGATTAGAGTTTAACCAAACAAACCATTTGGTGAAATAAAAAATGGAAAATTTAAAAATGCTCAAAGTATATCGAAGAAGGGTACACACCTCTACCTCCAGATAAAAGCCTAAGTGAAAAAAAATGTTGCTGTCGATCAATTTAAAATATCTTTAGTGCGGAGAGTATAGTTTACACTACCAAACCATTTATTGAAATAAAAATTGGAAAATTTAAAAATGCTCCAAGTCTATCGAAGAAGGGTACTAACCTCTACCTCCATATAAAAGCCTAAGTGAAAAAAAATGTTGCTGTCGATCAATTTTAAATATCTTTAGTGCGTTGAGTAGAGTTTACCCTAAACAAACCATTTAACGAAATAAAAATTGGAAAATTTCAAATTGCTCCAAGTCTATCGGAGATGGGTACTCACCTCTACTTCCATATAAAAGCCTCAGTGAAAAAAAAAGTTGCTGTCGATCAATTTAAATTATCTTTAGTGCGGAGAGTAGGGTTCAAGCTAACAAACCGTTTAGTAAAATAAAAATTGGAAAATTATAAAATGCTCCAAGTCTATCGAAGAAGGGTACTCACCTCTACCTCCATATAAAAGCCTAAAAAAAAAAAAAATGTTGCTGTCGATCAATTTTAAATATCTTTAGTGCGTTGAGTAGACTTTAACCTAAAAAACCGTTTAGTAAAATAAAAATTGGAAAATTTCAAAATGCTCCACGTCTATCGACGATGGGTACTCACCTCTACCTCCATATAAAAGCCTAAGTGAAAAAAAAAATGTTGCTGTCTATAAATTTGAAATATATTTAGTGCGTTGATTAGAGTTTACCAAACAAAACAATTAAGAAAAATAAAAATTGGAAAATTTCAAAAAACTCCAAGTCTATCGACGATGGGTACTCACTTCTACCTCCATATAAAAGCCTAGGTGAAAAAAAATGTTGCTGTCGATCAATTTTAATAATCATTAGTGCGGAGAGTAGACTTTAACCTAACAAACCGTTTAGTAAAATAAAAATTGGAAAATTTCAAAATGCTCCAAGTCTATCGACGATGGGTACTCACTTCTACCTCCATATAAAAGCCTAGGTGAAAAAAAAATGTTGCTGTCGATCAATTTTAATAATCTTTAGTGCGGAGAGTAGAGTTTAACCTAACAAACCGTTTAGTAAAATAAAAATTGGAAAATTTCAGAATGCTCCAAGTCTATTGACGAAGGGTACTCTCCTCTACCTCCATATGAAAGCCTAAAGTGAAAAAAAAAAACGTTGCTGTCGAACAATTTTAATAATCATTATTGCTGAGAGTAGACTTTAACCTAACAAACCCTTTAGTAAAATAAAAATTGCAAAATTTCAAAATGCTCCAAGTCTATCGACGATGGGTACTCACTTCTACCTCCATATAAAAGCCTAAGTGACAGAAAAATGTTGCTGTCGATCAATTTTAATAATCTTTAGTGAGGAGAGTAGAGTTTAACCTAACAAACCGTTTTGTAAAATAAAAATTTGAATATTTCAAAATGCTACAAGTTTATCGAAGAAGGGTACTCACCTCTACCTCCATATAAAAGCCTAAGTAAAAAAAAACTGTTCCTGTCGATCAATTTCAAATATTTTTAGTGCGTTGAGTAGAGGTTACCCTACCAAACCATTTAGTGACATAAAAATTGGAAACTTTCAAATTGCTCCAAGTCTATCGGAGATGGGTACTCACCTCTACCTCCATTTGAAAGCCTAAGTGAGAAAAAAATGTTGCTGTCGATCAATTTTAAATATCTTTAGTGCGTTGAGTAGAGTTTACCCTACCAAACCATTTAGTGAAGTAAAAATTGGAAAATTTCAAATGTTCAAAGTCTATCGAAGAAGGGTACTCACCTCTACCTCCATATGAAAGCCTAAGTGAGAAAAAAATGTTGTTGTCGATCAATTTTAAATATCTTTAGTGCGTTGAGTAGAATTAACCCTACCAAACCGTTTAGTGAAAAAAAATGGGAAAATTTCAAAATGCTCCAAGTCTATCGAAGAAGGGTACTCACCTCTACCTCCATATAAAAGCCTAAAGTGAAAAAAAAATGTTGCTGTCGATCAATTTTTAAATATCTTTAGTGCGTTGAGTAGAGTTTACCCTACCATACCATATATTGAAATAACAATTGGAAAATTTCAAAATGCTCCAAGTCTATCGGAGATGGGTACTCACCTCTACCTCCATATGAAAGCCTAAGTAAAAAAAAAAATGTTGCTGTCGATTAATTTTAAATATCTTTAGTGCGTTGAGTAGAGTTTACCTAACAAACAATTTAGTGAAATAAAAATTGGAAAATTTAAAAATGCTCCAAGTCTATCGAAGAAGGGTACTCACCTCTACCTCCATATAAAAGCCTAAGTAAAAAAAAAACTGTTGCTGTCGATCAATTTTAAATATCTTTTGTGCGTTGAGTAGAGTTTAACCTAACAAACCGTTTTGTAAAATAAAAATTTGAATATTTCAAAATGCTACAAGTTTATCGCCGATGGGGACTCATTTCTACCTCCATATAAAAGCCTAGGTGAAAAAAAAATGTTGCTGTCGATCAATTTTAATAATCTTTAGTTCGGAGAGTAGGGTTAAACCTAACAAACCGTTTAGTGAAATAAAAATTGGAAAATTTCAAAATGCTCCAAGTCTATCGACGATGGGTACTCACCTCTACCTCCATATAAAAGCCTCAGTGAAAAAAAAGTTGCTGTCGATCAATTTTAAATATCATTAATGCGTTGAGTAGAGTTTAACCAAAAAATCCGTTTGGTGAAATAAAAATTGGAAAATTTCAAAATGCTCCAAGTCTATCGGAGATGGGTACTCACCTCTACCTCCATATAAAAGCCTAAGTGAAAAAAAACTGTTGTTGTCGATCAATTTTATTAATCTTTAGTGCGAAGAGTAGAGTCTAATCCAACAAACCGTTTAGTGAAATAAAAATTGGAAAATTTCAAAATGCTCCAAGTCTATCGAAGAAGGGTACTCACCTCTACCTCCATATAAAAGCCTAAGTAAAAAAAAACTGTTCCTGTCGATCAATTTCAAATATTTTTAGTGCGTTGAGTAGAGTTTACCCAACTAAACCATTTAACGAAATAAAAATTGGAAAATTTCAAAATACTCCAAGTCTATCGAAGAAGGGTACTCACCTCTACCTCCAAATGAAAGCCTAAGTGAAAAAAAAATGTTGCTGTCAATCAATTTTCAATATCTTTAGTGCGTTAAGTAGAGTTTACTCTAACAAACAATTTAGTGAAATAAAAATTGGAAAATTTCAAAATGCTCCAAGTCTATCGGAGATGGGTACTCACCTCTACCTCCATATAAAAGCCTAAGTAAAAAAAAACTGTTGCTGTCGATCAATTTTAAATATCTTTAGTGCGTTTAGTAGAATTTACACTAACAAACCATTTAGTAAAAAACAAATTGGAAAATTTCAAAATGATCCATGGCTATCGAAGAAGTGTACTCACGTCTACCTCCATATGAAAGCCTAATCGAGAAAAAAAATGTTGCAGTCGATCAATTTTAAATATCTTTAGTGCGTTGAGTAGAGTTTACCCTATTAAACCCTTTAGTGAAATAAAAATTGGAAAATTTCAAAATGCTACAAGTCTATCGCAGATGGGTACTCGCCTCTACCTCCATATAAAAGCCTAAGTGAAAAAAAAATGTTGCTGTCGATCAATTTTCAATATCTTTAGTGCGTTGAGTAGAGTTTACTCTAACAAACAATTTAGTGAAATAAAAATTGGAAAATTTCAAAATGCTCCAAGTCTATCGAAGAAGGGTACTCACCTCTACCTCCATATAAAAGCCTAAGTAAAAAAAAAACTGTTGCTGTCGATCAATTTTAAATATCTTTAGTGCGTTGAGTAGAGTTTACCCTACCAAACCATTTAGTGAAATAAAAATTGGAAAATTTCAAAATGCTCAAAGTCTATCGAAGAAGGGTACTCACCTCTACCTCCATATAAAAGCCTAAGTGAAAAAAAACTGTTGCTGTCGATCAATTTAAAATATCATTAGTGCGGAGAGTATAGTTTACTCTAACAAACAATTTAGTGAAATAAAAATTGGAAAATTTCAAAATACTCCAAGTCTATCGAAGAAGGGTACTCACCTCTACCTCCATATGAAAGCCTAAGTGAGAAAAAAATGTTGCTGTCGATAAATTTTAAATATCTTTAGTGCGTTGAGTAGAGTTTACCCTACCAAACCATTTAGTGAAATAAAAATTGGAAAATTTCAAAATGCTACAAGTCTATCGCAGATGGGTACTCGCCTCTACCTCCATATAAAAGCCTAAGTGAAAAAAAACTGTTGCTGTCGATCAATTTTAAATATCTTTAGTGCGTTGAGTAGAGTTTACCCTACCAAACCATTTAGTGAAATAAAAATTGGAAAATTTCAAAATGCTCCAAGTCTATCGAAGAAGGGTACTCACCTCTACCTCCATATGAAAGCCTAAGTGAGAAAAAAAATGTTGCAGTCGATCAATTTTAAATATCTTTAGTGCGTTGAGTAGAGTTTACCCTACCAAACCATTTAGTGAAATAAAAATTGGAAAATTTCAAAATGCTCCAAGTCTATCGAAGAAGGGTACTCACCTCTACCTCCATATAAAAGCCTAAGTGAAAAAAAAATGTTGCTGTCGATCAATTTTAAATATCTTTAGTGCGTTGAGTAGAGTTTACCCTACCAAACCATTTAGTGAAATAAAAATTGGAAAATTTCAAAATGCTCCAAGTCTATCGAAGAAGGGTACTCACCTCTACCTCCATATGAAAGCCTAAGTGAAAAAAAAATGTTGCTGTCGATCAATTTTAAATATCTTTAGTGCGTTGAGTAGAGTTTACCCTACCAAACCATTTAGTGAAATAAAAATTGGAAAATTTCAAAATGCTCCAAGTCTATCGGAGATGGGTACTCACCTCTACCTCCATATGAAAGCCTAAGTGAGAAAAAAATGTTGCTGTCGATCAATTTTAAATATCTTTAGTGCGTTGAGTAGAGTTTACCCTACCAAACCATTTAGTGAAATAAAAATTGGAAAATTTCAAAATGCTCCAAGTCTATCGAAGAAGGGTACTCACCTCTACCTCCATATAAAAGCCTAAGTGAAAAAAAAATGTTGCTGTCGATCAATTTTAAATATCTTTAGTGCGTTGAGTAGAGTTTACCCTACCAAACCATTTAGTGAAATAAAAATTGGAAAATTTCAAAATGCTCCAAGTCTATCGAAGAAGGGTACTCACCTCTACCTCCATATAAAAGCCTAAGTGAGAAAAAAATGTTGCTGTCGATCAATTTTAAATATCTTTAGTGCGTTGAGTAGAGTTTACCCTACCAAACCATTTAGTGAAATAAAAATTGGAAAATTTCAAAATGCTCCAAGTCTATCGAAGAAGGGTACTCACCTCTACCTCCATATAAAAGCCTAAGTAAAAAAAAACTGTTGCTGTCGATCAATTTTAAATATCTTTCGTGCGGAGAGTATAGTTTACTCAAACAAACAATTTAGTGAAATAAAAATTGGAAAATTTCAAATTGCTCCAAGTCTATCGAAGAAGGGTACTCACCTCTACCTCCATATGAAAGCCTAAGTGAGAAAAAAATGTTGCTGTCGATAAATTTTAAATATCTTTAGTGCGTTGAGTAGAGTTTACCCTACCAAACCATTTAGTGAAATAAAAATTGGAAAATTTCAAAATGCTCCAAGTCTATCAAAGAGGGGTACTCACCTCTACCTCCATATGAAAGCCTAAAAAAAAAAAAAAAACTGTTGCTGTCGATCAATTTTAAATATCTTTAGTGCGTTGAGTAGAGTTTACCCTACCAAACCATTTAGTGAAATAAAAATTGGAAAATTTCAAAATGCTCCAAGTCTATCGGAGATGGGTACTCACCTCTACCTCCATATAAAAGCCTAAGTGAAAAAAAACTGTTGCTGTCGATCAATTTTAAATATCTTTAGTGCGTTGAGTAGAGTTTACCCTACCAAACCATTTAGTGAAATAAAAATTGGAAAATTTCAAAATACTCTAAGTCTATCGGAGATGGGTACTCACCTCTACCTCCATATAAAAGCCTAAGTGAAAAAAAACTGTTGCTGTCGATCAATTTTAAATATCTTTCGTGCGGAGAGTATAGTTTACTCAAACAAACAATTTAGTGAAATAAAAATTGGAAAATTTCAAATTGCTCCAAGTCTATCGAAGAAGGGTACTCACCTCTACCTCCATATGAAAGCCTAAGTGAGAAAAAAATGTTGCTGTCGATAAATTTTAAATATCTTTAGTGCGTTGAGTAGAGTTTACCCTACCAAACCATTTAGTGAAATAAAAATTGGAAAATTTCAAAATACTCTAAGTCTATCGGAGATGGGTACTCACCTCTACCTCCATATAAAAGCCTAAGTGAAAAAAAACTGTTGCTGTCGATCAATTTCAAATATTTTTAGTGCGTTTAGTATAGTTTACTCTAACAAACAATTTAGTGAAATAAAAATTGGAAAATTTCAAAATGCTCCAAATCTATCGAAGAAGGGTACTCACCTCTACCTCCATATGAAAGCCTAAGTGACAAAAAAATGTTGCTGTCGATCAATTTTAAATATCTTTAGTGCGTTGAGTAGAGTTTACCCTACCAAACCATTTAGTGAAATAAAAATTGGAAAATTTCAAAATGCTCCGAGTCTATCGGAGATGGGTACTCACCTCTACCTCCATATAAAAGCCTAAGTGAAAAAAAACTGTTGCTGTCGATCAATTTTAATAATCTTTAGTGCGGAGAGTAGAGTTTAACCTAACAAACCGTTTAGTAAAATAAAAATTGGAAAATTTCAAAATGCTTTAAGTCTATCGAAGAGAGGGTACTCACCTCTACCTCCATATGACATCCTAAGAGAAAAAAAAAAACGTTGCTGTCGATAAATTTTAATTATCTTTAGTGCGGAGAGTAGGGTTAAACCTAACAAAACGTTTAGTAAAATAAAAATTGGAAAATTTCAAAATGCCAAAAGTGTCCCGCCGATGGGGACTCATTTCTACCTCCATATAAAAGCCTAAGTAAGTAAAAAATGTTGCTGTCGATCAATTTTAAATATCTTTAGTGCGTTGAGTAGAGTTTACCCTACCAAACCATATAGTGAAATAAAAATTGGAAAATTTCAAAATACTCCAAGTCTATCGAAGAAGGGTACTCACCTCTACCTCCATATAAAAGCCTAAGTAAAAAAAAAACTGTTGCTGTCGATCAATTTTAAATATCTTTAGTGCGTTGAGTAGAGTTTACACTACCAAACCATATAGTGAAATAAAAATTGGAAAATTTCAAAATGCTCCAAGTCTATCGAAGAAGGGTACTCACCTCTACCTCCTTATGAAAGCCTAAGTAAAAAAAACTGTTGCTGTCGATCAATTTTAAATATCTTTCGTGCGGAGAGTATAGTTTACTCAAACAAACAATTTAGTGAAATAAAAATTGGAAAATTTCAAATTGCTCCAAGTCTATCGGAGATGGGTACTCACCTCTACCTCCATATGAAAGCCTAAGTGAGAAAAAAATGTTGCTGTCGATCAATTTTAAATATCTTTAGTGCGTTGAGTAGAGTTTAACCAAACAATCCGTTTGGTGAAATAAAAATTGGAAAATTTCAAAATACTCTAAGTCTATCGGAGATGGGTACTCACCTCTACCTCCATATAAAAGCCTAAGTGAAAAAAAACTGTTGCTGTCGATCAATTTTAAATATCTTTAGTGCGTTGAGTAGAGTTTACCCTACCAAACCATTTAGTGAAATAAAAATTGGAAAATTTCAAAATGCTCCAAGTCTATCGAAGAAGGGTACTCACCTCTACCTCCATATGAAAGCCTAAGTGAGAAAAAAATGTTGCTGTCGATAAATTTTAAATATCTTTAGTGCGTTGAGTAGAGTTTACCCTACCAAACCATTTAGTGAAATAAAAATTGGAAAATTTCAAAATGCTCCAAGTCTATCGAAGAAGGGTACTCACCTCTACCTCCTTATGAAAGCCTAAAAGAAAAAAAAATGTTGCTGTCGATCAATTTTAAATTTCTTGATTGCGTTGAGTAGAGTTTACACTAACAACAAATTAAGTGAAATAAAAATAGGAAAATTTCAAAATGATCCAAGTCTATCGAAGAAGGGTACTCACCTCTACCTCCTTATGATAGCGTATGTAAAATATTATTTTTGCTGTCGATCAATTTTAAATATCTTTAGTGCGTTGAGTAGAGTTTACCCTACCAAACCATATAGTGAAAAAAAAATTGGAAAATTTCAAAATGCTCCAAGTCTATCGAAGAAGGGTACTCACCTCTACCTCCATATAAAAGCCTAAGTGTAAAAAATGTTGCTGTCGATCAATTTATAATATCTTTAGTGCGTTGAGTAGAATTTACCCTACCAAACCATTTAGTGAAATAAAAATTGGAAAATTTCAAAATGCTCCAAGTCTATCGAAGAAGGGTACTCACCTCTACCTCCATATGAAAGCCTAAGTGACAAAAAAATGTTGCTGTCGATCAATTTTCAATATCTTTAGTGCGTTGAGTAGAGTTTACTCTAACAAACAATTTAGTGAAATAAAAATTGGAAAATTTCAAAATGCTCCAAGTCTATCGAAGAAGGGTACTCACCTCTACCTCCATATGAAAGCCTAAGTGAGAAAAAAATGTTGCTGTCGATCAATTTTAAATATCTTTAGTGCGTTGAGTAGAGTTTACCCTACCAAACCATTTAGTGAAATAAAAATTGGAAAATTTCAAAATGCTCCAAGTCTATCGAAGAAGGGTACTCACCTCTACCTCCATATGAAAGCCTAAGTAAAAAAAGACTGTTGCTGTCGATCAATTTTAAATATCTTTAGTGCGTTGAGTAGAGTTTACCCTACTTAACCATTTAATGAAATAAAAATTGGAAAATTTCAAAATGCTCCGAGTCTATCGAAGAAGGGTACTCACCTTTACTTCCATATGAAAGCCTAAGTGAGAAAAAAATGTTGCTGTCGATCTATTTTAAATATCTTTACTGCGTTGAGTAGAGTTTACCCTACCAAACCATTTAGTGAAATAAAAATTGGAAAATTTCAAAATGCTCCAAGTCTATCGGAGATGGGTACTCACCTCTACCTCCATATAAAAGCCTAAGTAAAAAAAAAACTGTTGCTGTCGATCAATTTTAAATATCTTTAGTGCGTTGAGTAGAGTTTACCCTACCAAACCATATAGTGAAATAAAAATTGGAAAATTTCAAAATGCTCCAAGTCTATCGAAGAAGGGTACTCACCTCTACCTCCTTATGAAAGCCTAAGTAAAAAAAACTGTTGCTGTCGATCAATTTTAAATATCTTTAGTGCGTCGAGTAGAGTTTACACTACCAAACCATTTAGTGAAATAAAAATTGGAAAATTTCAAAATGCTCCAAGTCTATCGAAGATGGGTACTCAAATATGAAAGCCTAAGTAAAAAAAACTGTTGCTGTCGATCAATTTTAAATATCTTTCGTGCGGAGAGTATAGTTTACTCAAACAAACAATTTAGTGAAATAAAAATTGGAAAATTTCAAATTGCTCCAAGTCTATCGAAGAAGGGTACTCACCTCTACCTCCATATGAAAGCCTAAGTGAGAAAAAAATGTTGCTGTCGATAAATTTTAAATATCTTTAGTGCGTTGAGTAGAGTTTACCCTACCAAACCATTTAGTGAAATAAAAATTGGAAAATTTCAAAATGCTCCAAGTCTATCGGAGATGGGTACTCACCTCTACCTCCATATAAAAGCCTAAGTGAAAAAAAACTGTTGCTGTCGATCAATTTTAAATATCTTTAGTGCGTTGAGTAGAGTTTACCCTACCAAACCATTTAGTGAAATAAAAATTGGAAAATTTCAAAATGCTCCAAGTCTATCGAAGAAGGGTACTCACCTCTACCTCCATATGAAAGCCTAAGTGAGAAAAAAATGTTGCTGTCGATCAATTTTAAATATCTTTAGTGCGTTGAGTAGAGTTTACTCTAACAAACAATTTAGTGAAATAAAAATTGGAAAATTTCAAAATGCTCCAAGTCTATCGAAGAAGGGTACTCACCTCTACCTCCATATGAAAGCCTAAGTGAGAAAAAAATGTTGCTGTCGATCAATTTAAAATATCATTAGTGCGGAGAGTATAGTTTACTCTAACAAACAATTTAGTGAAATAAAAATTGGAAAATTTCAAAATGCTCCAAGTCTATCGAAGAAGGGTACTCACCTCTACCTCCATATAAAAGCCTAAGTAAAAAAAAACTGTTGCTGTCGATCAATTTTAAATATCTTTAGTGCGTTGAGTAGAGTTTACCCTACCAAACCATATAGTGAAATAAAAATTGGAAAATTTCAAAATGCTCCAAGTCTATCGAAGAAGGGTACTCACCTCTACCTCCATATAAAAGCCTAAGTAAAAAAAAACTGTTGCTGTCGATCAATTTTAAATATCTTTAGTGCGTTGAGTAGAGTTTACCCTACCAAACCATTTAGTGAAATAAAAATTGGAAAATTTCAAAATGCTCCAAGTCTATCGAAGAAGGGTACTCACCTCTACCTCCATATGAAAGCCTAAGTGAGAAAAAAATGTTGCTGTCGATCAATTTTAAATATCTTTAGTGCGTTGAGTAGAGTTTACCCTACCAAACCATTTAGTGAAATAAAAATTGGAAAATTTCAAAATGCTACAAGTCTATCGGAGATGGGTACTCACCTCTACCTCCATATAAAAGCCTAAGTGAAAAAAAACTGTTGCTGTCGATCAATTTTAAATATCTTTCGTGCGGAGAGTATAGTTTACTCAAACAAACAATTTAGTGAAATAAAAATTGGAAAATTTCAAATTGCTCCAAGTCTATCGAAGAAGGGTACTCACCTCTACCTCCATATGAAAGCCTAAGTGAGAAAAAAATGTTGCTGTCGATAAATTTTAAATATCTTTAGTGCGTTGAGTAGAGTTTACCCTACCAAACCATTTAGTGAAATAAAAATTGGAAAATTTCAAAATACTCTAAGTCTATCGGAGATGGGTACTCACCTCTACCTCCATATAAAAGCCTAAGTGAAAAAAAACTGTTGCTGTCGATCAATTTTAAATATCTTTAGTGCGTTGAGTAGAGTTTACCCTACCAAACCATTTAGTGAAATAAAAATTGGAAAATTTCAAAATGCTCCAAGTCTATCGGAGATGGGTACTCACCTCTACCTCCATATAAAAGCCTAAGTGAAAAAAAAACTGTTGCTGTCGATCAATTTTAAATATCTTTAGTTGCGTTGATTTAGAGTTTACTCCATATAAAACAAACCATTTAATGAAATAAAAATTGGAAAATTTCAAAATGCTCCAAGTCTATCGAAGAAGGGTACTCACCTCTACCTCCTTATGAAAGCCTAAGTAAAAAAAAAACTGTTGCTGTCGATCAATTTTAAATATCTTTAGTGCGTTGAGTAGAGTTTACCCTACCAAACCATTTAGTGAAATAAAAATTGGAAAATTTCAAAATGCTCCAAGTCTATCGAAGAAGGGTACTCACCTCTACCTCCATATGAAAGCCTAAGTAAAAAAAAACTGTTGCTGTCGATCAATTTTAAATATCTTTAGTGCGTTGAGTAGAGTTTACCCTACCAAACCATTTAATGAAATAAAAATTGGAAAATTTCAAAATGCTCCAAGTCCATCGGAGATGGGTACTCACCTCCACCTCCATATGAAAGCCTAAGTAAGAAAAAAATGTTGCTGTCGATCAATTTTAAATATCTTTAGTGCGTTGAGTAGAGTTTACCCTACCAAACCATTTAATGAAATAAAAATTGGAAAATTTCAAAATGCTCCAAGTCTATCGAAGAAGGGTACTCACCTCTACCTCCATATGAAAGCCTAAGTGAGAAAAAAATGTTGCTGTCGATCAATTTTAAATATCTTTAGTGCGTTGAGTAGAGTTTACCCTACCAAACCATTTAGTGAAATAAAAATTGGAAAATTTCAAAATGCTCCAAGTCTATCGGAGATGGGTACTCACCTCTACCTCCATATGAAAGCCTAAGTGAGAAAAAAATGTTGCTGTCGATCAATTTTAAATATCTTTAGTGCGTTGAGTAGAGTTTACCCTACCAAACCATTTAGTGAAATAAAAATTGGAAAATTTCAAAATGCTCCAAGTCTATCGAAGAAGGGTACTCACCTCTACCTCCATATAAAAGCCTAAGTAAAAAAAAAACTGTTGCTGTCGATCAATTTTAAATATCTTTAGTGCGTTGAGTAGAGTTTACCCTACCAAACCATTTAGTGAAATAAAAATTGGAAAATTTCAAAATGCTCCAAGTCTATCGAAGAAGGGTACTCACCTCTACCTCCATATAAAAGCCTAAGTGAGAAAAAAATGTTGCTGTCGATCAATTTTAAATATCTTTAGTGCGTTGAGTAGAATTTATCCTACCAAACCATTTAGTGAAATAAAAATTTCAAAATGCTCCAAGTCTATCGAAGAAGGGTACTCACCTCTACCTCCATATGAAAGCCTAAGTGAGAAAAAAATGTTGCTGTCGATCAATTTTAAATATCTTTAGTGCGTTGAGTAGAGTTTACCCTACCAAACCATTTAGTGAAATAAAAATTGGAAAATTTCAAAATGCTCCAAGTCTATCGAAGAAGGGTACTCACCTCTACCTCCATATAAAAGCCTAAGTAAAAAAAAAACTGTTGCTGTCGATCAATTTTAAATATCTTTAGTGCGTTGAGTAGAGTTTACCCTACCAAACCATTTAGTGAAATAAAAATTGGAAAATTTCAAAATACTCTAAGTCTATCGGAGATGGGTACTCACCTCTACCTCCATATAAAAGCCTAAGTGAAAAAAAACTGTTGCTGTCGATCAATTTTAAATATCTTTAGTGCGTTGAGTAGAGTTTACCCTACCAAACCATTTAGTGAAATAAAAATTGGAAAATTTCAAAATGCTCCAAGTCTATCGAAGAAGGGTACTCACCTCTACCTCCATATAAAAGCCTAAGTGAAAAAAAACTGTTGCTGTCGATCAATTTCAAATATTTTTAGTGCGTTGAGTATAGTTTACTCTAACAAACAATTTAGTGAAATAAAAATTGGAAAATTTCAAAATACTTCAAGTCTATCGGAGATGGGTACTCACCTCTACCTCCATATGAAAGCCTAAGTAAAAAAAAACTGTTGCTGTCGATCAATTTCAAATATTTTTAGTGCGTTGAGTAGACTTTACCCTACCAAACCATTTAGTGAAATAAAAATTGGAAAATTTCAAAATACTCTAAGTCTATCGGAGATGGGTACTCACCTCTACCTCCATTTAAAAGCCTAAGTGAAAAAAAACTGTTGCTGTCGATCAATTTTAAATATCTTTAGTGCTGAGAGTATAGTTTACTCTATCAAACTATTTAATGAAATATATATTGGAAAATTTCAAATTGCTCCAAGTCTATCGGAGATGGGTACTCACCTCTACCTCCATATGAAAGCCTAAGTGAGAAAAAAATGTTGCTGTCGATAAATTTTAAATATCTTTAGTGCGTTGAGTAGAGTTTACCCTACCAAACCATTTAGTGAAATAAAAATTGGAAAATTTCAAAATACTCTAAGTCTATCGGAGATGGGTACTCACCTCTACCTCCTTATGAAAGCCTAAGTAAAAAAAACTGTTGCTGTCAATCAATTTTAAATATCTTTCGTGCGGAGAGTATAGTTTACTCAAACAAGCAATTAGGTGAAATAAAAAATGGAAAATTTCAAATTGCTCCAAGTCTATCGAAGAAGGGTACTCACCTCTACCTCCATATGAAAGCCTAAGTGACAAAAAAATGTTGCTGTCGATCAATTTTAAATATCTTTAGTGCGTTGAGTAGAGTTTACCCTACCAAACCATTTAGTGAAATGAAAATTGGAAAATTTTAAAATGCTCCATGTCTACCGAAATAGGGTACTCACCTCTACCTCCATATGAAAGCCTAAGTGAAAAAAAAATGTTGCTGTCGATAAATTTTAAATATCTTTAGTGCGTTGAGTAGAGTTTACCCTACCAAACCATTTAGTGAAATAAAAATTGGAAAATTTCAAAATGCTCCAAGTCTATCGAAGAAGGGTACTCACCTCTACCTCCATATGAAAGCCTAAGTGAGAAAAAAATGTTGCTGTCGATCAATTTTAAATATCTTTAGTGCGTTGAGTAGAGTTTACCCTACCAAACCATTTAGTGAAATAAAAATTGGAAAATTTCAAAATGCTCCGAGTCTATCGGAGATGGGTACTCACCTCTACCTCCATATAAAAGCCTAAGTGAAAAAAAACTGTTGCTGTCGATCAATTTTAAATATCTTTAGTGCGTTGAGTAGAGTTTACCCTATCAAACCATTTAGTGAAATAAAAATTGGAAAATTTCCAAATGCTACAAGTCTATCGCAGATGGGTACTCGCCTCTACCTCCATATAAAAGCCTAGGTGAAAAAAAAATGTTGCTGTCGATCAATTTTAATAATCTTTAATGCGGAGAGTAGGGTTCAACCTAACAAACCGTTTAGTAAAATAAAAATTGGAAAATTTTAAAATGCCACAAGTGTCCCGCCGATGGGGACTCATTTCTACCTCCATATAAAAGCCTAGGTGAAAAAAAAATGTTGCTGTCGATCAATTTTAATAATCTTTAGTGCGGAGAGTAGAGTTTAACCTAACAAACCGTTTAGTAAAATAAAAATTGGAAAATTTCAAAATGCTCCAAGTCTATCGAAGAAGGGTACTCACCTCTACCTCCATATAAAAGCCTAAGTGAGAAAAAAATGTTGCTGTCGATCAATTTTAAATATCTTTAGTGCGTTGAGTAGAGTTTACCCTACCAAACCATTTAGTGAAATAAAAATTGGAAAATTTCAAAATGCTCCAAGTCTATCGAAGAAGGGTACTCACCTCTACCTCCTTATGAAAGCCTAAGTAAAAAAAACTGTTGCTGTCGATCAATTTTAAATATCTTTAGTGCGGAGAGTATAGTTTACTCTAACAAACAATTTAGTGAAATAAAAATTGGAAAATTTCAAAATACTCCAAGTCTATCGAAGAAGGGTACTCACCTCTACCTCCATATAAAAGCCTAAGTAAAAAAAAAACTGTTGCTGTCGATCAATTTTAAATATCTTTAGTGCGTTGAGTAGAGTTTACACTACCAAACCATATAGTGAAATAAAAATTGGAAAATTTCAAATTGCTCCAAGTCTATCGAGATGGTACTCATTCTACCTGCATATGAAAGCCTAAGTAAAAAAAGACTGTTGCTGTCGATCAATTTTAAATATCTTTAGTGCGTTGAGTAGAGTTTCCCCTACCAAACCATATAGTGAAATAAAAATTGGAAAATTTCAAAATGCTCCAAGTCTATCGGAGATGGGTACTCACCTCTACCTCCATATGAAAGCCTAAGTGAGAAAAAAATGTTGCTGTCGATCAATTTTAAATATCTTTAGTGCGTTGAGTAGAGTTTACCCTACCAAACCATTTAGTGAAATAAAAATTGGAAAATTTCAAAATGCTCCAAGTCTATCGAAGAAGGGTACTCATTCTACCTCCATATAAAAGCCTAAATGAAAAAAAAATGTTGCTGTCGATCAATTTTAAATATCTTTAGTGCGTTGAGTAAAGTTTACTCTAACAAACAATTTAGTGAAATAAAATTGGAAAATTTCAAAATGCTCCATGTCTATCGAAGAAGGGTACTCACCTCAACCTCCATATGAAAGCCTAAGTGTGAAAAAAATGTTGCTGTCGATCAATTTTAAATATCTTTAGTGCGTTGAGTAGAGTTTACCCTAACAAACCATTTAGTGAAATAAAATTGGAAAATTTCAAAATGCTCCAAGTCTATCGAAGAAGGGTACTCACCTCTACCTCCATATTAAAGCCTAAATGAAAAAAAATGTTGCTGTCGATCAATTTTAAATATCTTTAGTGCGTTGAGTAGAGTTTACCCTAACAAACCATTTAGTGAAATAAAAATTGGAAAATTTCAAAATGCCACAAGTCTATCGAAGAAGGGTACTCATTTTACCTCCATATAAAAGCCTAAGAAAAAAAAACTGTTGCTGTCGATCAATTTTAAATATCTTTAGTGCGTTGAGTAGAATTTACCCTACCAAACCATTTGGTGAAATAAAAATTGGAAAATTTGAAATTACTCTAATTCTATCGGAGATGGGTACTCACCTCTACCTCCATATAAAAGCCTAAATGAAAAAAAATGTTGCTGTCGATCAATTTTAAATATCTTTAGTGCGTTGAGTAGAGTTTACCCTAACAAACCATTTAGTGAAATAAAAATTGGAAAATTTCAAAATGCTCCAAGTCTATCGAAGATGGGTACATTTCAACCTCTCTACTCTCCATATAAAAGCCTAAATGAAAAAAAAATGTTGCTGTCGATCAATTTTAAATATCTTTAGTGCGTTGAGTAGAGTTTACCCTAACAAACCATTTAGTGAAATAAAAATTGGAAAATTTCAAAATGCTCCAAGTCTATCGAAGAAGGGGTACTCACCTCTACCTCCATAAAAAAGCCTAAGTGAAAAAAAAATGTTGCTGTCGATCAATTTTAAATATCTTTAGTGCGTTGAGTAGAGTTTACCCTAACAAACCATTTAGTGAAATAAAAATTGGAAAATTTCAAAATGCTCCAAGTCTATCGAAGAGAGGGTACTCACCTCTACCTCCATATAAAAGCCTAAAAAAAAAAAATGTTGCTGTCGATCAATTTTAAATATCTTTAGTGCGTTGAGTAGAGTTTACCAAAACAAACCATTTAGTGAAATAAAAATTGGAAAAATTTCAAAATGCTCCAAGTCTATCGAAGAAGGGTACTCACCTCTACCTCCATATAAAAGCCTAAATAAAAAAAAATGTTGCTCGATCAATTTTAAATATCTTTAGTGCGTTGAGTAGAGTTTACCCTAACAAACCATTTAGTGAAATAAAAATTGAAAATTTCAAAATGCTCCAAGTCTATCGAAGATGGATACTCACCTCATTTTGCCTCCATATTAAAGCCTAAGTGAAAAAAAATGTTGCTGTCGATCAATTTTAAATATCTTTAGTGCGTTGAGTAGAGTTTACCCTAACAAACCATTTAGTGAAATAAAAATTGGAAAATTTCAAAATGCCACAAGTCTATCGAAGAAGGGTACTCACCTTTACCTCCATATAAAAGCCTAAATGAAAAAAAAATGTTGCTGTCGATCAATTTTAAATATCTTTAGTGCGTTGAGTAGAGTTTACCTACCAAACCATTTAGTGAAATAAAAATTGGAAAATTTCAAATGCTCCAAGTCTATCGAAGAACTCACCTCACCTTTTACCTCCATATAAAGCCCAAAGTGAAAAAAATGTTGCTGTCGATCGATTTTAAATATCTCTAGTGCAAAGAGTAGAGTTAACCCTAACTAACAATTTAGTGGAATAAAAAATGGAAAATTACAAAATGCCTCAAGTCTATCGACGAAAGGTACTCATTTCCCTCTCCATAAAAAAGCCTAGCCAAAAAAAAAATGTTGCTGTCGATCAATTTTAAATATCTTTAGTGCGTTGAGTAGAGTTTACCCTAACAAACCATTTAGTGAAATAAAAATTGAAAATTTCAAAATGCCACAAGTCTATCGAAGAAGGGTACTCATTTCTACCTCCATATAAAAGCCTAAATGAAAAAAAAATGTTGCTGTCGATCAATTTTAAATATCTTTAGGGCGTTGAGTAGAGTTTACCCCTACAAACCATTTAGTGAAATAAAAATTGGAAAATTTCAAAATGCCACAAGTCTATCGACGAAATGGGTACTCATTTTACCTCCATAAAAGCCTAAGTGAAAAAAACTGTTGCTGTCGATCAAAATGAGAAAACAAACCATTTAGTAAAAAAAAAATTGGAAAATTAAAATATCTCCAAATGCGTTGAGTCTATCCTAACAAACCATTTAGTGAAATAAAAATTGGAAAATTTTAAAAATGCCCGAGTAAAAACAAAATTTAGTGAAATAAAAATTGGAAAATTTCTATCGAGATGGGTACTCACTCTACCTCCATATAAAAGCCTAAGTGAAAAAAAAATGTTGCTGTCGATCAATTTTAAATATCTTTAGTGCGTTGAGTAGAGTTTACCCTAACAAACCATTTAGTGAAATAAAATTTGAAAAATTTCAAAATGCTCCAAGTCTATCGGAGATGGGTACTCATTTCTACCTCCATATAAAACATTAGGTGAAAAAGAAATGTTGCTGTCGATCAATTTTAATAATCTTTAGTGCGGAGAGTAGAGTTTAACCTAACAAACCGTTTAGTAAAATAAAAATTGGAAAATTTCAAAATGCTCCAAGTCTATCGAAGAAGGGTACTCATTCTACCTCCATATAAAAAGCCTAAATGAAAAAAAAATGTTGCTGTCGATCAATTTTAAATATCTTTAGTGCGTTGAGTAGAGTTTACCCTAACAAACCATTTAGTGAAATAAAAATTGAAAATTTCAAAATGCTCCAAGTCTATCGGAGATGGGTACTCATTTTTACTCCATATAAAAAGCCTAAACAAAAAAATGTTGCTGTCGATCAATTTTAAATATCTTTAGTGCGTTGAGTAGAGTTTATTGAACAAACCATTTAGTGAAATAAAAATTGAAAATTTCAAAATGCTCCAAGTCTATCGAAGATGGGTACTCACCTCTCCCTCCATATAAAAAGCCTAAATGAAAAAAAAAAAAATCTGTCGATCAATTTTAAATATCTTTAGTGCGTTGAGTAGAGTTTACCCTAACAAACCATTTAGTGAAATAAAAATTGGAAAATTTCAAAATGCTCCAAGTCTATCGGAGATGGTACATTTCATTCTACCTCCATATAAAAGCCTAAACAAAAAAACTGTTGCTGTCGATCAATTTTAAATATCTTTAGTGCGGTTGAGTAGAGTTTACCCTAACAAACCATTTAGTGAAATAAAAATTGGAAAAATTTCAAAATGCCACAAGTCTATCGAAGAAGGGTACTCATTTTCACCTCCATAAAAGCCTAAATGAAAAAAATGTTGCTGTCGATCAATCTTAAATATCTTTAGTTTGGAGAGTAGAGTTTATCCTAACAAACCATTGTGTGAAATAAAAATGGGAAAATTACAAAATGCCACAAGTCTATCGAAAATGGGGACTCATTTCTCCCTCCATTAAAAAGCCTAAGTGAAAAAAAAGTTGCTGTCGATGAATTTTAAGTATCTTAAGTGCAAAGAGTAGAGTTAACCCTAACAAACAATTTGGTGAAAAAAAAGTGGAAAATTACAAAATGCCTCAAGTGTATCGAAGAAAGGTACTCACATTTACTCCATATAAAAGCCTAAAAAAAAAAAATGTTGCTGTCGATCAAATTTAAAATATCTTAAGTGCAAAGAGTAGAGTTCACCCAAACGAATCATTTGGTGAAATAAAAATTAGTAAATTACAAAATGCCTTAAGTCTTTCGAAGAAAGGTACTGATTTTTACCTTCCATATAAAAGCCCAAATAAAAAAAAATGTTGCTGTCGATCAATTTTAAATATCTTTAGTGCGTAGAGTAGAGTTTACCCTATCAAAGTATTTGGTGAAATAAAAATTGGAAAAATCCAAAATGCCACAAGTCTATCGACGATAAGGTCTGATTTCTCTCTCCATATAAAAGCTTGAACAAAAAAATAAGGTTCCTGTCGATCAAATTTAAATGTCTTAAGCGCAAAGAGTAGAGTTTACCCTTACAAACCATTTGGTGAAATAAAAATTGGAAAAATCCAAAATGCCACAAGTCTATCGAGAAGGGTTGATTTCTACCTCCATATAAAAGCCGGTTTGAAAAAAAAAATGTTGCTGTCGATCAATTTTAAATATCTTTAGTGTTGAGTAGAGTTTACCCTAACAAAACCATTTAGTGAAATAAAAATTGGAAAATTTAAAAATGCTCCAAGTCTATCGACGAAGGGTACTCATTTCTACCTCCATATAAAAGCCTAAATGAAAAAAAATGTTGCTGTCGATCAATTTTCAATATCTTTAGTGCGGAAAGTAGAGTTTACCCTAACGAACCATTTGGTGAAATAAAAATTGAAAATTTCAAAATGCCACAAGTCTATCGAAGAAGGGACTCATTTTACCTCCATATGAAAGCCTAAACAAAAAAAACTGTTGCTGTCGATCAATTTTAAATATCTTTAGGGCGTTGAGTAGAGTTAACCCTAAAAAACCATTTAGTGAAATAAAAATTGGAAAATTACAATATGCCACAAGTCTATCGACGATAGGAACTTATTTCTCCCTTCATATAACAACCTAAATGAATAAAAAAAGTTCCTGTCGATCAATTTTAAATATCTTTAGTGCGGAGAGTAGAATTTAGCCTGACAAACCATCTACTGAAAAAAAAATTGGAAANTNACAAAATGCCACAAGTCTATCGGACGAAAGTGTTTCATTTTACCTTCCATAAAAGCCTAAATGAAAAAAAAATGTTGCTGTCGATCAATTTTAAATATCTTTAGTGCGTTGAGTAGAGTTTACCCCTTTAAAACCATTTAGTGAAATAAAAATTGAAAATTTCAAAATGTCAAGTCTATTTGAAGATAGGGGCTCATTTTGCCCTCCATAAAAAAGCCTAAATGAATAAAAAAGTTTCCTGTTGATCAAATTTAAATGTCTTTAGCGCAAAGAGTTGAGTTTAACCCAACAAACCATTTAGTGAAATAAAAATTGGAAAATTTCAAAATGCCACAAGTCTATCGACGATAGGGACTCATTTTTCCCCCCAAATTAAAGCCTAAATGAATAGAAGAAGTTCCTGTCGATCAATTTTAAATATCTCTAGTGCAAAGAGTTAAGTTTACCCCAACAAACCATTTGGTGAAATAAAAATTGGAAAATTTTAAAATGCCACAAGTCTATCGACGATAGGGACTCATTTGCCTCCATATAAAAGCTTGAACAAAAAAAAAAGGTTCCTGTCGATCAATTTTAAATATCCCTAGCTCAAAGAGTTGAGTTTACCCCAACAAACCATTTGGTGAAATAAAAATTGGAAAATTTCAAAAAGCCACAAGTCTATCGACGATAGGGACTCATTTCTCTCCATATAAAAGCTTGAACAACTAAAAAAGGTTCCTGTCGATCAATTTTAAATATCTCTAGTGCAAAGAGTTGGAATTACCCCAACAAACCATTTGGTGAAATAAAATTTGGAAAATTCCAAAATGCCACAAGTCTATCGACGATAGGACTCATTTTTCCCCCCAAATTAAAGCCTAAGTGAAAAAAGGTTGCTGTCGATCAATTTTTAAATATCTTTAGTGCGTTGAGTAGAGTTTACCCTAACAAACAATTTAGTGAAATAAAAATTGGAAAATTTCCAAAATGCCACAAGTCTATCGACGAAAGGGTTTCATTTTGCCTTCCATATGAAAGCCATTTGAGTAAAAAAAAAAAAAAGGTTGCTGTCGATCAATTTTAAATATCTTTAGTGCGTTGAGTAGAGTTTACCCTAACAAACCATTTAGTGAAATAAAAATTGGAAAATTCCAAAATGCCACAAGTCTATCGACGATATGTTCATTTCATTCTCCCTCTATATATAAAAGCCTAAATGAAAAAAATGTTGCTGTCGATCAATTTTAAATATCTTTAGTGCGTTGAGTAGAGTTTACCCTAACAAACCATTTAGTGAAATAAAAATTGGAAAATTTCAAAATGCCACGAGTCTATTGAGATGAGGGTCATTGAACCTCCATATAAAAGCCTAAATGAAAAAAGGTTGCTGTCGATCAATTTTAAATATCTTTAATGCGTTGAGTAGAGTTTACCCTAACAAACCATTTGGTGAAATAAAAATTGAAAATTTCAAAATGCCAGAAGTCTATCGACGATAGGGAACTCATTTCTTCCATATAAAAGCCTAAACAAAAAAAAGGTTGCTGTCGATCAATTTTAAATATCTTTAGTGCGTTGAGTAGAGTTTACCCTAACAAACCATTTAGTGAAATAAAAATTGAAAATTTCAAATGCCCAAGTCTATTGACGAAGGGTACTCATTTTACCTCCATATAAAAGCCTAAATGAAAAAAAAATGTTGCTGTCGATCAATTTTAAATATCTTTAGGTTGAGTAGAGTTTACCTAACAAACCTTTTGGTGAAATAAAAATTGGAAAATTTCAAAATGCCACAATTCTATCGATGCTAAGGCCTCATTTCTCCCTTCATTAAACAGCCCAAATGAATAAAAAAAGGTGCTGTCGATCAATTTTAAATGTCTTAAGCGCAAAGAGTAGAGTTTACCCTTACAAACCATTTGGTGAAATAAAAATTGGAAAATTACAAAATGCCACAAGTCTATGACGATAAGTACTCATTTTGCCTTCCATATTAAAGCCTAAACAAAAAAAAATGTTGCTGTCGATCAATTTTAAATATCTTTAGTGCGTTGAGTAGAGTTTACCCTAACAAACCATTTGGTGAAATGGAAAAATTGGAAAAATTCCAAAATGCCCGAGTCTCTCTATTGAAAAGCTAAAAAAAAATGGTTTTCGATCTTCCATAAAAAAGCCTAAATAAAAAAAAGGGTTGCTGTCGATCAAATTTTAATGTCTTTAGTGCAAAGAGTAGAGTTTACCCTATCAAACCATTTCGTGAAATAAAAATTGGAAAATTTTAAAATGCCACAAGTCTATTGATTTTTCATTTTCCAAATATAAAAGCCTAAATGAAAAAAAAAAAGGTTCCTGTCGATCAATTTTAAATATCTCTAGTGCAACGAGTAGAGTTTACCCTTTCAAACCATTTGGTGAAATAAAAATTGGAAAATTCCAAAATGCCACAAGTCTATCGACGATAAGGTCTGATTTCTCTCTCCATATAAAAGCTTGAACAACTAAAAAAGGTTCCTGTCGATCAATTTTAAATATCTCTAGTGCAAAGAGTAGAGTTTACCCTTACAAACCATTTGGTGAAATAAAAATTGGAAAAATCCAAAATGCCACAAGTCTATCGACGAAAGTGTCTGATTTTGCCTCCATATTAAAGCCTAAATAAAAAAAAAAGGTTTCCTGTCGATCAATTTTAAATATCTTTAGGCGTTGAGTAGAGTTTACCCTAACAAACCATAAAAATTGAAATAAAAATTGGAAAATTTCAAAATGCTACAAGTCTATTGACGAAAGTGGAACCCTCATTTTTCCACCTCCATTAAAAGCCTAAACAAAAAAAAAGGTTGCTGTCGATCAATTTTAAATATCTCTAGTGCAACGAGTAGAGTTTACCCTTTCAAACCATTTGGTGAAATAAAAATTGAAAATTCAAAATGCCACGAGTCTATCGACGATAACCTTCTGTTTTGCCTCCATATAAAAGCTTGAACAAAAAAATAAGGTTCCTGTCGATCAAATTTAAATGTCTTAAGCGCAAAGAGTAGAGTTTACCCTTACAAACCATTTGGTGAAATAAAAATTGGAAAAATCCAAAATGCCACAAGTCTATCGACGATAAGGTCTGATTTCTCTCTCCATATAAAAGCTTGAACAAAAAAATAAGGTTCCTGTCGATCAAATTTAAATGTCTTAAGCGCAAAGAGTAGAGTTTACCCTTACAAACCATTTGGTGAAATAAAAATTGGAAAAATTTGAAAATGCCCGATAAGAGTCTAACGAAGGTAGGGACTCATTTTTTCCCCCAAATTAAAGCCCAAATGAATAGAAGAAGTTCCTGTCGATCAATTTTAAATATCTCTAGTGCAACGAGTAGAGTTTACCCTTACAAACCATTTGGTGAAATAAAAATTGGAAAATTCCAAAATGCCACAAGTCTATCGACGATAAGGTCTCATTTTGCCTTCCATATTAAAGCCTAAAAATGAAAAAAGGTTCTGTCGATCAATTTTAAATATCTCTAGTGCAAAGAGTTAAGTTTACCCCAACAAACCATTTGGTGAAATAAAAATTGGAAAATTTTAAAATGCCACAAGTCTATCGACGATAGGGACTCTTTTTTCCCCCCAAATTAAAGCCTAAATGATTAGAAGAAGTTCCTGTCGATCAAATTTTAATGTCTTTAGCGCAAAGTGTGATGTTTACCCTATCAAACCATTTCGTGAAATAAAAATTGGAAAATTTTAAAATGCCACAAG
>JAUJEM010000153.1:0-59045 GCA_030448935.1 Citrus cavaleriei
GGCGCGGCTGTGCCCGCGGCCTATTTTTGCACAACGGAGGCCTCGCAAAGTCTCGCGCCATTCCGAGTCCGGCGGACGAGTTGCCAGCCCCACCCCAAGGCTATAGCCCACCCGTTTTGTGGCCTTTTCCGCTGGGCGAACTTGGCGCCCGGCCTTCGGGCGGGTATTTTTGGGCGCGGCTGTGCCCGCGGCCTATTTTTGGCACACGGAGGCGCCTCGCAGTCTCGCGCCATTCCGAGTCCGGCGGACGAAGTTGGGCCAGCCCCACCCCAAGGCTATAGCCCACCCGTTTTGTGGCCTTTTCCGCTGGGACGAACTTGGCGCCCGGCCTTCGGGCGGGTATTTTTGGGCGCGGCTGTGCCCGTGGCCTATTTTTTGCACACGGGGCGGCTCGCAAAGTCTCGCGCCATTCCGAGTCCGGCGGACGAAGTTGGCGGCCCCACCCCAAGGCTATAGCCCACCCGTTTTGTGGCCTTTTTCCGCTGGACGAACTTGGCGCCCGGCCTTGGGCGGGTATTTTGGCGCGGCTGTGCCCGCGGCCTATTTTTGCACTGGAGGCGCCTCGCAAAGTCTCGCGCATTCGAGTCCGGCCGAGGAAGTTGGCCAGCCCCACCCCCAAGGCTATAAGCCACCGTTTTTGTGGCCTTTTGGCTGGACCCGAACTTCAGCGCCCGGCCAGCCGGGCGTGGAGTACAGACGCGGCTGTGCCGCGCCCTATTTTTAGCACACGGAGGCGACTCGTAAAGTCTCGCGCCATTCCGAGTTCGGCGGACGAAGTTGGCCAGCCCCACCCCCCCAGGCTATAGCCCACCCGTTTTTGTGGCCTTTTTACGCGGGACGAACTTGGCGCCCGGGCGGCCGGGCGGGTATGTAGGCGCGGCTGTGCCCGCGGCCTAGTTTGGCAGCACGGAGGCGCCTACGCAAAGTCTCGCGCCATTCCGAGGTCCGGGGACGAAGTTGGCCAGCCCTCACCCAAGGCTATAGCCCACCGTTTTTGTGGCCTTTCAGCCCCACCCCCCAAGGCTATAGCCCACCCGTTTTTGTGGCCTTTTTCCGTTGGACGAACTTGGCGCCCCGGCCTTCGGGCGGGTATTTTTTGGCGCGGCTGTGCCCGCGGCCTATTTTTTGACCACGGAGGCGCCTCGCAAAGTCTCGCGCCATTCCGAGTCCGGCGGACGAAGTCGGCCAGCCCCACCCCCCAAGGCTATAGGCCACCCGTTTTTGTGGCCTTTCTCCGCTGGACGAACTTGGCGCCCCGGCCTTCGGGCGGGTATTTTTGGGCGCGGCTGTGCCCACGGCCTAAGTTTGGCACACGGAGGAGCCTCACAAAGTCTCGCGCCATTCCGAGTCCGGCGGACGAAGTTGGCCAGCCCCACCCCAAGGCTATAGCCCACCCGTTTTTGTGGCCTTTTTCCGCTGGGCCGAACTTGGCGCCCGGCCTTCGGGCGGGTATTTTTAGGCGCGGCTGTGCCCCATGGCCTATTTTGGCACACGGAGGTGCCTCGCAAAGTCTCGCGCCATTCGAGTCCCGGCGGACGAAGTTTGCCAGCCCCACCCCCAAGGCTATAGCCCACCCGTTTTGTGGCCTTTTTCCGCTGGACGAACTTGGCGCCCGGCCTTGGGCGGGTATTTTTGGGCGCGGCTGTGCCATTTGGCCTATTTTTGGCACGGAGGCGCCTCGCAAAGTCTCGCGCCATTCCGAGTCCGGCGGACGAAGTTGGCCAGCCCCACCCCCAAGGCTATAGCCCACCCGTTTTGTGGCCTTTTCCGCTGGACGAACTTGGCGCCCGGCCTTGGGGGGGTATTTTTGGGCGCGGCTGTGCCGCTGACCTATTTTTGGCACACGGAGGCGCCTCGCAAAGTCTCGCGCCATTCCGAGTCCGGCGGACGAAGTTGGCCAGCCCCACCCCAAGGCTATAGCCCCCCCGTTTTTGTGGCCCACCCTTTTTGAACTTGGCGCCCGGCCTTCGGGCGGGTATTTTGGCGCGGCTGTGGCGCCCGGCCTTGGGCGGGGCGCCTCGCAAAGTCTCGCGCCATTGTGCGGACGAAGTTGGCCAGCCCCACCCCAAGGCTATAGCCCACCCGTTTTTGTGGCCTTTTTCGCTGGGCGAAAGTCTCGCGCCATTCCGCCTAGTCCGAGGCCTCGCAAAGTCTCGCGCCATTCCGAGTTGGCCAGCCCCACCCCCAAGGCTATAGCCCACCCGTTTTTGTGGCCTTTTTCCGCTGGACGAACTTGGCGCCCGGCCTTCGGGCGGGTATTTTTGGGCGGCTGTGCCATGGCCTATTTTGGCACACGGGGCGCCTCGCAAAGTCTCGCGCCATTCCGAGTCCGGCGGACGAAGTTGGCCAGCCCCACCCCCAAGGCTATAGCCCACCCGTTTTTGTGGCCTTTTTCCGCTGGACGAACTTGGCGCCCGGCCTTCGGGCGGGTATTTTTGGGCGCGGCTGTGCCTTGGCCTATTTTGGCACACGGAGGCGCCTCGCAAAGTCTCGCGCCATTCCGAGTCCGGCGGACGAAGTTGGCCAACCCCCACCCCCAAGGCGATAGCCCACCCGTTGTTGTGGCCTTTTTCAGCTGGGCGAACGTGGCGCCCGGGCCGTCTGGCGGGGATTTTTGGGCGCGGCTGTGCCCGCGGCCCTATTTTGGCACACGGAGGTGCCTCGCTAAGTCTCGCGCCTTTCCGAGCCCGGCGGACGAAGTTGGCCAGCCCCACCCCCCAAGGCTATAGCCCACCCGTTTTTGTGGCCTTTTTCCGCTGGGCCGAACTTGGCGCCCGGCCTTCGGGCGGGTATTTTTGGGCGCGGCTGTGCCCATGACCTATTTTGGCACACGGAGGCGCCTGCAAAGTCTCGCGCCATTCCGAGTCCGGCGGACGAAGTTGGCCAGCCCCACCCCCAAGGCTATAGCCCACCCGTTTTTGTGGCCTTTTTCCGCTGGACGAACTTGGCGCCCGGCCTTGGGCGGGTATTTTTAGGCGCGGCTGTGCCGCGGCCTATTTTTGGCACACGGAGGCGCCTCGCAAAGTCTCGCGCCATTCCGAGTCCGGCGGACGAAGTTGGCCAGCCCCACCCCCAAGGCTATAGCCCACCCGTTTTTGTGGCCTTTTTCCGCTGGACGAACTTGGCGCCCGGCCTTCGGGCGGGTATTTTAGGCGCGGCTGTGCCCATGGCCTATTTTTGGCACACGGAGGCGCCTCGCAAAGTCTCGCGCCATTCCGAGTCCGGCGGACGAAGTTGGCCAGCCCCACCCCCAAGGCTATAGCCCACCCGTTTTGTGGCCTTTTTCGCTGGACGAACTTGGCGCCCGGCCTTCGGGCGGGTATTTTTGGGCGCGGCTGTGCCCGCGGCCTATTTTGGCAGCACGGAGGCGCCTCGCAAAGTCTCGCGCCATTCCGAGTCCGGCGGACGAAGTTGGCCAGCCCCACCCCCAAGGCTATAGCCCACCCGTTTTTGTGGCCTTTTCCGCTGGGCGAACTTGGCGCCCGGCCTTGGGCGGGTATTTTTGGGCGCGGCTGTGCCCGTGGCCTATTTTTGGCACACGGAGGCGCCTCGCAAAGTCTCGCGCCATTCCGAGTCCGGCGGACGAAGTTGGCCAGCCCCACCCCCAAGGCTATAGCCCACCCGTTTTGTGGCCTTTTTCCGCTGGGCGAACTTGGCGCCCGGCCTCGGGCGGTATTTTTGGCGCGGCTGTGCCCCCCGGCCTATTTTTTGGCACACGGAGGCGCCTCGCAAAGTCTCGCGCCATTCCGAGTCCGGCGGACGAAGTTGGCCAGCCCCACCCCCAAGGCTATAGCCCACCCGTTTTGTGGCCTTTTTCCGCTGGGCGAACTTGGCGCCCGGCCTTCGGGCGGGTATTTTAGGCGCGGCTGTGCCCGCTGGCCTATTTTGGCACACGGAGGCGCCTCGCAAAGTCTCGCGCCATTCCGAGTCCGGCGGACGAAGTTGGCCAGCCCCACCCCCAAGGCTATAGCCCACCCGTTTTGTGGCCTTTTTCCGCTGGGCGAACTTGGCGCCCGGCCTTCGGGGGCGGGTATTTTTAGGCGCGGCTGTGCCCGCGGCCCTTTTTGGCACACGGAGGCGCCTCGCAAAGTCTCGCGCCATTCCGAGTCCGGCGGACGAAGTTGGCCAGCCCCACCCCCAAGGCTATAGCCCACCCGTTTTGTGGCCTTTTCCGCTGGGCGAACTTGGCGCCCGGCCTTGGGCGGGTATTTTGGCGCGGCTGTGCCCTTTGACCTATTTTGGCACACGGAGGCGCCTCGCAAAGTCTCGCGCCATTCCGAGTCCGGCGGACGAAGTTGGCCAGCCCCCAGCCCAAGGCTATAGCCCACCCGTTTTGTGGCCTTTTTCCGCTGGGCGAACTTGGCGCCCGGCCTTCGGGCGGGTATTTTTGGGCGCGGCTGTGCCGTGGCCTATTTTGGCACACGGAGGCGCCTCGCAAAGTCTCGCGCCATTCCGAGTCCGGCGGACGAAGTTGGCCAGCCCCACCCCCAAGGCTATAGCCCACCCGTTTTTGGTTTTTCCGCTGGGCGAACTTGGCGCCCGGCCTTCGGACGGGTATTCTTGGGCGCGGCTGTGCCCGTGGCCTATTTTTGGCACACGGGCGCCTCGCTAAGTCTCGCGCCATTCGCTGTCCGGCGGACGAAGTTGGCCAGCCCCACCCCCCAAGGCTATAGCCCACCCGTTTTTTTGGCCTTTTTCCGCTGGACGAACTTGGCGCCCAGGCCTTAGGGCGGGAAATTTTGGGCGCGTCAGTGCCCGCCGCCTATTTTTGGCACACGGAGGGCCTCGCAAAGTCTCGCGCCATTCCGAGTCCGGCGGACGAAGTTGGCCAGCCCCACCCCCCAAGGCTATAGCCCACCCGTTTTTGTGGCCTTTTTCCGCTGGACGAACTTGGCGCCCCGGCCTTCGGGCGGGTATTTTTGGACGAGGCTGTGCCCGCGGCCTATTTTTGGCACACGGAGGCGCCTCGCAAAGTCTCGCGCCATTCCGAGTCCGGCGGACGAAGTTGGCCAGCCCCACCCCCCAAGGCTATAGCCCACCCGTTTTTGTGGCCATTTTCCGCGGGGCCGAACTTGGCGCCCGGCCTTCGGGCGGGTATTTTTGGCGCGGCTGTGCCGCGGCCTATTTTGGCACACGGAGGTGCCTCGCAAAGTCTCGCGCCATTCGAGTCCGGCGGACGAAGTTGGGCCGGCCCCCCCCCCAAGGCTATAGCCCACCCGTTTTTGTGGCCTTTTTCCGCTGGACGAACTTGGCGCTCCGGCCTTCGGGCGGGTATTTTGGGCGCGGCTGTGCCCGCGGCCTATTTACAACACACGGAGGCGCCTCGCAAAGTCTCGCACCATTCCGAGTCCGGCGGACGAAGTTGGCCAGCCCCACCCCCAAGGCTATAGCCCACCCGTTTTTGTGGCCTTTTTCCGCTGGACGAACTTGGCGCCCCGGCCTTCGGGCGGGTATTTTTGGGCGCGGCTGTGCCCGCGGCCTATTTTTGGCACACGGAGGCGCCTCGCAAAGTCTCGCGCCATTCCGAGTCCGGCGGACGAAGTTGGCCAGCCCCCCCCCCCAAGGCTATAGCCCACCCGTTTTTGTGGCCTTTTTCCGCTGGACGAACTTGGCGCCCCGGCCTTCGGGCGGGTATTTTAACAGGCGCGGCTGTGCCCCGGCCTATTTTTGGCACGGGGCGCCTCGCAAAGTCTCGCGCCATTCGAGTCCGGCGGACGAAGTTGGCCAGCCCCACCCCCAAGGCTATAGCCCACCCGTTTTTGTGGCCTTTTTCCGCTGGGCGAACTTGGCGCCCGGCCTTCGGGCGGGTATTTTTAGGCGCGGCTGTGCCCTTTGCCTATTTTTTGCCACACGGAGGCGCCTCGCCAAGTCTCGCGCCATTCCGAGTCCGGCGGACGAAGTTGGCCAGCCCCACCCCCCAAGGCTATATCCCACCCGTTTTGTGGCCTTTTTCCGCGGGATGAACTTGGCGCCCCGGCCTTCGGGCGGGTATCTTTGGCGCGGCTGTGCCCGCGGCCCTATTTCCCAGCACACGGAGGCGCCTCGCAAAGTCTCGCGCCATTCCGAGTCCGGCGGACAAAGTTGGCCAGCCCCACCCCCAAGGCTATAGCCCACCCGTTTTGTGGCCTTTTTCCGCTGGGCCGAACTTGGCGCCCGGCCTTCGGGCGGGTATTTTGGGCGCGGCTGTGCCCGCTGACCTATTTTTTGGCACACGGAGGCGCCTCGCAAAGTCTCGCGCCATTCCGAGTCCGGCGGACGAAGTTGGCCAGCCCCACCCCCAAGGCTATAGCCCACCCGTTTTGTGGCCTTTTTCCGCTGGGCCGAACTTGGCGCCCGGCCTTTGGGCGGGTATTTTTGGGCGGCTGTGCCGTGCCGGCCTATTTTTGCACACGGAGGCCCCTGCAAAGTCTCGCGCCATTCCGAGTCCGGCGGACGAAGTTGGCCAGCCCCACCCCCAAGGCTATAGCCCACCCGTTTTGTGGCCTTTTCCGCTGGACGAACTTGGCGCCCGGCCTTCGGGCGGGTATTTTTGGGCGCGGCTGTGCCCTGGCCTATTTTGGCACACGGAGGCGCCTCGCAAAGTCTCGCGCCATTCCGAGTCCGGCGGACGAAGTTGGCCAGCCCCACCCCCAAGGCTATAGCCCACCCGTTTTTGTGGCCTTTTCCGCTGGACGAACTTGGCGCCCGGCCTTGGGGGCGGGTATTTTAGGCGCGGCTGTGCCCTTGGCCTATTTTTGGCACACGGAGGCGCCTCGCAAAGTCTCGCGCCATTCGAGTCCGGCGGACGAAGTTGGCCAGCCCCACCCCCAAGGCTATAGCCCACCCGTTTTGTGGCCTTTTTCCGCTGGACGAACTTGGCGCCCGGCCTTCGGGCGGGTATTTTTGGCGCGGCTGTGCCCGCGGCCTATTTTGGCACACGGAGGCGCCTGCAAAGTCTCGCGCCATTCCGAGTCAGGCGGACGAAGTTGGCCAGCCCCACCCCCAGGCTATAGCCCCCCGTTTTTGTGGCCTTTTCCGCTGGGCCGAACTTGGCGCCCGGCCTTCGGGCGGGTATTTTTGGGCGCGGCTGTGCCCGCGGCCTATTTTTTTGGCACTGGAGGCGCCTCGCAAAGTCTCGCGCCATTCCAAGTCCGGCAGACGAAGTTGGCCAGCCCCACCCCCCAAGGCGATAGGCCACCCGGTTTTGTGGCCTTTTTCCGCTGGGCGAAATTGGCGCCCGGCCTTCGGGCGGGTATTATTTAAGGCGCGGCTGTGCCGCGGCCCTGGCCCAGCACATAGGAGGCGCCTCGCAAAGTCTCGCGCCATTCCGAGTCCGGCGGACGAAGTCGGCCAGCCCCACCCCCCAAGGCTATAGCCACCCCGGTTGGTGGGCCTTTTTACGCTGGACGAACTTGGCGCCCCGGCCTTTGGGCGGGTATTTTAGGCGTGGCTGTGCCCGCGGCCTGGCCACCTGGCACATGGAGGTGCCTCGTAAAGTCTCTCGCCATTCCGAGTCAGGCGGACGAAGTTGGCCAGCCCCACCCCCCAAGGCTATAGCCCACCCGTTGTTGTGGCCTTTTGCCGCGGGACGCACGTGGCGCCCCGGCCAGCGGGCGGGTATTTTAGGCGCGACTGTGCCGCGGCCTATTTTTTGGCACACGGAGGCGCCTCGCAAAGTCTCGCGCCATTCCGAGTCCGGCGGACGAAGTTGGCCAGCCCCACCCCCAAGGCTATAGCCCACCCGTTTTGTGGCCTTTTTCCGCTGGGCGAACTTGGCGCCCGGCCTTCGGTCGGGTATTTTTGGGCGCGGCTGTGCCCCGCTGACCTATTTTTGGCACACGGAGGTGCCTCGCTAAGTCTCGCGCCATTCCGAGTCCGGCGGACGAAGTTGGCCAGCCCCACCCCCAAGGCTATAGCCCACCCGTTTTGTGGCCCTTTTCCGCTGGACGAACTTGGCGCCCGGCCTTTGGGCGGGTATTTTTAGGCGCGGCTGTGCCCGTGGCCTATTTTGGCACACGGAGGCGCCTCGCAAAGTCTCGCGCCATTCCGAGTCCGGCGGACGAAGTTGGCCAGCCCCACCCCCAAGGCTATAGCCCACCCGTTTTTGTGGCCTTTTCCGCTGGACGAACTTGGCGCCCGGCACCCGGGTAAGGTGGCTGTGCCCAGCCTATTTTTGTGGCCGGAGGCGCCTTTTCCGCCATTCCGAGGAGGCGGAAGTTGGCCAGCCCCACCCCCCAAGGCTATAGCCCACCCGTTTTTGTGGCCCTTTTCCGCTGGACGAACTTGGCGCACCGGCCTTTGGGCGGGTATTTTTGGGCGCGGATGTGTCCGTGGCCTATTTTTGGCACACGGAGGCGCCGCGCAAAGTCTCGCGCCATTCCGAGTCCGGCGGACGAAGTTGGCCCGCCCCACCCCCCAAGGCTATAGCCCACCTGTTGTTGTGGCCTTTTTCCGCTGGACGAACATGGCGACCCGGCCTTCGGGCGGGTATTTTTGGGCGCGGCTGTGCCCGCAGCCTATTTTTGGCACACGGAGGCGCCTCGCAAAGTCTCGCGCCATTCCAAGTCCGGCGGACGAAGTTGGCCAGCCCCACCCCGCAAGGCTATAGCCCACCCGTTTTTGTGGCCTTTTTCCGCTGGACGAACTTGGCGCCCCAGCCTTCGGGCTGCTATTTTTGGGCGCGGCTGTGCCTGCGGCCTATTTTTGGCACACGGAGGCGCCTCGTAAAGTCTCGCGCCAGTCCGAGTCCGGCGGACGAAGTTGGCCAGCCCCACCCCCCAAGGCTATTGCCCACCCGTTTTTGTGGCCTTTTTCCGCTGTACGAACTTGGCGCACCGGCCTTTGGGGGGGTATTTTTGGGCGCGGCTGTGCCCGCGGCCTATTTTTGGCACACGGAGGCGCCTCGCAAAGTCTCGCGCCATTCCGAGTCCGGCGGACGAAGTTGGCCAGCCCCACCCCCCAAGGCTATAGCCCACCCGTTTTTGTGGCCTTTTTCCGCTGGACGAACTTGGCGCCCCGGCCTTCTGGCGGGTATTTTTGGGCGCGGCTGTGCCCGCGGCCTATTTTTGGCACACGGAGGTACCTCGCAAAGTATCTCGCCATTCCGAGTCCGGCGGACGAAGTCGGCCAGCCCCACTCCCTAAGGTTATACCCCACCCGTTTTTGTGGCCTTTTACCGCTGGACGAACTTGGCGCGCCAGCCTTCAGGCGGGTATTTTTGGGCGCGGCTGTGCCCGTGGCCTATTTTTGGCACACGGAGGTGCCTCGCAAAGTCTCGCGCCATTCCGAGTCCAGCGGACGAAGTTGGCCAGCCCCACCCCCAAGGCTATAGCCCACCCGTTTTTGTGGCCTTTTCCGCTGGACGAACTTGGTGCCCCGGCCTTCGGGCGGTCATTTTTGGGCGCGGCTGTGCCCATGGCGTATTTTTGGCACACGGAGGCGCCTCGCAAAGTCTCGCGCCATTCCAAGTCCGGCGGACGAAGTTGGCCAGCCCCACCCCCCAAGGCTATAGCCCACCCGTTTTTGTGGACTTTTTCCGCTGGACGAACTTGGCGCCTCGGCCTTCGGGCGGGTATTTTGGGCGCGGCTGTGCCCGCGGCCTATTTTTGGCACACGGAGGCGCCTCGCAACATCTCGCGCCATTCCGAGTCCGGCGGACGAAGATGGCCGGCCCCACCCCCCAAGGCTATAGCCCACCCGTTTTTGTCGCCTTTTTCCGCTGGACGACATTGGCGCCCGGCCTTCGGGCGGGTATTTTTGGACGCGGCTGTGACCGCGGCCTATTTTAGGCACACGGAGGCGCCTCGCAAAGTCTCGCGCCATTCCGAGTCCAGCGGACGAAGTTGGCCAGCCCCACCCCGCAAGGCTATAGCCCACCCGTTTTTGTGGCCTTTTTCCGCTGGACGAACTTGGCGCCCCGGCCTTCGGGCGGGTATTTTTGGGCGCGGCTGTGCCCGCGGCCTTTTTTTGTCCCACGGAGGGGCCTCGCAAAGTCTCGCGCCATTCCGAGTCCGGCGGACGAAGTTGGCCAGCCCCACCCCGCAAGGCTATAGCCCACCCGTTTTTGTGGCCTTTTTCCGCTGGACGAACTTGGCGCCCCGGCCTTCGGGCGGGTATTTTTAGGCGCGGCTGTGCCCGCGGCCTATTTTTGGCACACGGAGGCGCCTCGGAAAGTCTCGCGCCATTCCGAATCCGGCGGACGAAGTGGGCCGGCCCCATCCCCCAAGGCTATAGCCCACCCGTTTTTGTGGCCTTTTTCCGCTGGACGAACTTGGCGCCCCGGCCTTCGGGCGGGTATTTTTGGGCACGGCTGTGCCCGCGGCCTAGTTTTGGCACACGGAGGCGCCTCGCAAAGTCTCGCGCCATTCCGAGTCCGGCGGACGAAGTTGGCTAGCCCCACCCCGCAAGGCTATAGCCCACCCGTTTTTGTGGCCTTTTTCCGCTGGACGAACTTGGCGCCCCGGCCTTCGGGCGGGTATTTTTGGGCGCGGCTGTGCCCTCGGCCTATTTTTGGCACACGGAGGCGCCTCGCAAAGTCTCGCGCCATTCCGAATCCGGCGGACGAAGTGGGCCGGCCCCATCCCCCAAGGCTATAGCCCACCCGTTTTTGTGGCCTTTTTCCGCTGGACGAACTTGGCGCCCCGGCCTTCGGGCGGGTATTTTGGGCGCGGCTGTGCCCGCGGCCTATTTTTGGCACACGGAGGCGCCTCGCAACGTCTCGCGCAATTCCGAGTCCGGCGGACGAAGATGGCTGGCCCCACCCCCCATGGCTATAGCCCACCCGTTTTTGTGGCCTTTTTCCGCTGGACGACATTGGCGCCCGGCCTTCGGGCGGGTATTTTTGGACGCGGCTGTGACCGCGGCATATTTTTGGCACACGGAGGCGCCTCGCAAAGTCTCGCGCCATTCCGAGTCCGGCGGACGAAGTTGGCCAGCCCCACCCCGCAAGGCTATAGCCCACCCGTTTTTGTGGCCTTTTTCCGCTGGACGAACTTGGCGCCCCGGCCTTCGGGCGGGTATATTTCGGCGCGGCTGTGTGCCGGCCTATTTTTGGCACACGGAGGCGCCTCGTAAAGTCTAGCGCCATTCCGAGTCCGGCGGACGTAGTGGGCCGGCCCCATCCCCCAAGGCTATAGCCCACCCGTTTTTGTGGCCTTTTTCCGCTGGACGAACTTGGCGCCCCGGCCTTCGGGAGGGTATTTTGGGCGCGGCTGTGCCCGCGGCCTATTTTTGGCACACGGAGGCACCTCGCAAAGTCTCGCGCCATTCCGAGTCCGGCGGACGAAGTTGGCCAGCCCCACCCCCCAAGGCTATAGCCCACCCGTTTTTGTGGCCTTTTTCCGCTGGACGAACTTGGCGCCCCGGCCTTCGGGCGGGTATTTTTGGGCGCGGCTGTGCCCGCGGCCTATTTTTGGCACACGGAGGCGCCTCGCAACGTCTCGCGCCATTCCGAGTCCGGCGGACGAAGTTGGCCAGCCCCACCCCCCAAGGCTATAGCCCACCCGTTTTTGTGGCCTTTTTCCGCTGGACGAACTTGGCGCCCCGGCCTTCGGGCGGGTATTTTTGGGCACGGCTGTGCCCGCTGCCTATTTTTGGCACACGGAGGCGCCTCGCTAAGTCTCGCGCCATTCGCAGTCCGGCGGACGAAGTTGGCCAGCCCCACCCCCCAAGGCTATAGCCCACCCGTTTTTGTGGCCTTTTCCCGCTGGACGAACTTGGCGCCCCGGCCTTCGGGTGGGTATTTTTGGGCGCGGCTGTGCCCTCGGCCTATTTTTGGCACACGGAGGCGCCTCGCAAAGTCTCGCGCCATTCCGAATCCGGCGGACGAAGTGGGCCGGCCCCATCCCCCAAGGCTATAGCCCACCCGTTTTTGTGGCCTTTTTCCGCTGGACGAACTTGGCGCCCCGGCCTTCGGGCGGGTATTTTGGGCGCGGCTGTGCCCGCGGCCTATTTTTGGCACACGGAGGCGCCTCGCAACGTCTCGAGCCATTCCGAGTCCGGCGGACGAAGATGGCCGGCCCCACCCCCCAAGGCAATAGCCCACCCGTTTTTGTGGCCTTTGTCCGCTGGACGACATTGGCGCCCGGCCTTCGGGCGGGTATTTTTGGACGCTGTGACCGACATATTTTGGCACACGGAGGCACCTCGCAAAGTCTCGCGCCATTCCGAGTCCGGCGGACGAAGTTGGCCAGCCCCACCCCCCAAGGCTATAGCCCACCCGTTTTTGTGGCCTTTTTCCGCTGGACGAACTTGGCGCCCCGGCCTTCGGGCGGGTATTTTTGGGCGTGGCTGTGCCCGTGGCCTATTTTTGGCACACGGAGGCGCCTCGCAAAGTCTCGCGCCATTCCGAGTCCGGCGGACGAAGTGGGCCGGCCCCATCCCCCAAGGCTATAGCCCACCCGTTTTTGTGGCCTTTTTCCGCTGGACGAACATGGCGCCCCGGCCTTCGGGCGGGTATTTTGGACGCGGCTGTGCCCGCGGCCTATTTTTGGCACACGGAGGCGCGTCGCAAAGTCTCGCGCCATTCCGAGTCCGGCGGACGAAGTTGGCCAGCCCCACCCCGCAAGGCTATAGCCCACCCGTTTTTGTGGCCTTTTTCCGCTGGACGAACTTGGCGCCCCGGCCTTCGGGCGGGTATTTTTGGGCGCGGCTGTGCCCGCGGCCTATTTTTGGCACATGGAGGCGCCTCGGAAAGTCTCGCGCCATTCCGAATCCGGCGGACGAAGTGGGCCGGCCCCAACCCCCAAGGCATAAGCCCACCCGTTTTTGTGGCCTTTTTCCGCTGGACGAACTTGGCGCCCCGGCCTTCGGGCGGGTATTTTGGGCGCGGCTGTGCCTGCGGCCTATTTTTGGCACACGGAGGCGCCTCGCAACGTCTCGCGCAATTCCGAGTCCGGCGGACGAAGATGGCCGGCCCCACCCCCCAAGGCTATAGCCCACCCGTTTTTCTGGCCTTTTTCCGCTGGACAACATTGGCGCCCCGGCCTTCGGGCGGGTATTTTGGGCGCGGCTGTGGCCGCGGCCTATTTTTGGCACACGGAGAGGCCTCGCAAAGTCTCGCGCCATTCCGAGTCCGGCGGACGAAGTTGGCCAGGCCCACCCCCCAAGGCTATAGCCCACCCGTTTTTGTGGCCTTTTTCCGCTGGACGAACTTGGCGCCCCGGCCTTCGGGCGGGTATTTTTGGGCGCGGCTGTGCCCGTGGCATATTTTTGGCACACGGAGGTGCCTCGCAAAGTCTCGCGCCATTCCGAGTCCGGCGGACGAAGTTGGCCAGCCCCACCCCCCAAGGCTATAGCCCACCCGTTTTTGTGGCCTTTTACCGCTGGACGAACTTGGCGCCCCGGCCTTCGGGCGGGTATTTTTGGCCGCGGCTGTGCCCGAGGCCTATTTTTGGCACACGGAGGCGCCTCGCAAAGTCTCGCGCCATTCCGAGTCCGGCGGACGAAGTGGGCCAGCCCCACCCCCCAAGGCTATAGCCCACCCGTTTTTGTGGCCTTTTTCAGCTGGGCGAACTTGGCGCCCCGGCCTTTGGGCTGGTATTTTTGGGCGCGACTGTGCCCGCGGCCTAATTTTCGCACACAGAGGCGCCTCGCAAAGTCTCGCGCCATTCCGAGTCCGGCGGACGAAGTCGGCCAGACCCACCCCCCAAGGCTATAGCCCACCCGTTTTTGTGGCCTTTTACCGCTGGACGAACTTGGCGGCCCGGCCTTCGGGCGGGTATTTTTGGGCGAGGCTGTGCCTGCGGCCTATTTTTGGCACACGGAGGGGTCTCGCAAAGTCTCGCGCCATTCCGAGTCCGGCGGACGAAGTTGGCCAGCCCCCCCCCCCCCCCAAGGCTCCCACCCGTTTTTGTGGCCTTTTACCGCTGGACGAACTTGGCGCCCCGGCCTTCGGGCAGGTATTTTTGGGCGCGGCCGTGTCCGCGGCCTATTTTTGGCACACAAAGGCGCCTCGCAATGTCTCGCGTCATTCCGAGTCCGGCGGACGAAGTTGGCCAGCCCCACCCCCCAAGGCTATAGCCCACCCGTTTTTGTGGCCTTTTACCGCTGGACGAACTTGGCGCCCCGGCCTTCGGGCGGGTATTTTTGGGCGCGGATGTGTCCGCGGCCTATTTTTGGCACACGGAGGTGCCTCGCAAAGTCTCGCGCCATTCCGAGTCCGGCGGACGAAGTTGGCCAGCCCCACCCCCCAAGGCTATAGCCCACCCGTTTTTGGGGTCTTTTACCGCTGGACGAACTTGGCGCCCCGGCCTTCGGGCGGGTATTTTTGGGCGCGGCTGTGCCCGTGGCCTATTTTTGGCACACGGAGGTGCCTCGCAAAGTCTCGTGCCATTCCAAGTCCAGCGGACGAAGTTGGCCAGCCCCACCCCCCAAGGCTCTGGCCCACCCGTTTTTGTGGCCTTTTACCGCTGGACGAACTTGGCGCCCCGGCCTTCGGGCGGGTATTTTTGGGCGCGGCTGTGCGCGCGGCCTATTTTTGGCACACGGAGGCGCCTCATAATGTCTCGCGCCATTCCGAGTCCGGCGGACGAAGTTGGCCGGCCCCACCCCCCAAGGCTATAGCGCACCCGTTTTTGTGGCCATTTTCCGTGGACGAACTTGGCGCCCCGGCCTTCGGGCGGGTATTTTTGGGCTCGGCTGTGCCCCGGCCTATTTTTGGCACACGGAGGTGCCTCGTAAAGTCTCGCGCCATTCCGAGTCCGGGGGACGAAGTTGGCCAGCCCCACCCCCCAAGGCTATAGCCCACCCGTTTTTGTGGCCTTTTACCGCTGGACGAACTTGGCGCCCCGGCCTTCGGGCAGGTATTTTTGGGTGCGGCTGTGTCCGCGGCCTATTTTTGGCACACGAAGGCGCCTCGCAAAGTCTCGCGCCATTCCGAGTCCGGCGGACGAAGTTGGCCAGCCCCACCCCCCAAGGCCATAGCCCACCCGTTTTTGTGGCCTTTTTCAGCTGGGCGAACTATCGCCCCGGCCTTCGGGTGGGTATTTTTGGGCGCGACTGTGCCCGCGGCCTAATTTTGGCACACAGAGGCGCCTCGCAAAGTCTCGTGCCATTCCGAGTCCGGCGGACGAAGTTGGCCAGCCCCACCCCCCAAGGCTATAGCCCACCCGTTTTTGTGGCCTTTTTCCGCTGGACGAACTTGGCGCCCCGGCCTTCGGGCGGGTATTTTTGGGCGCGGCTGTGTCCGCGGCCTATTTTTGGCACACGGAGGTGCTTCGCAAAGTCTCGCGCCATTCCGAGTCCGGCGGACGAAGTTGGCCAGCCCCACCCCCCAAGGCTATAGCCCACCCGTTTTTGTGGCCTTTTTCAGCTGGGCGAACTTGGCGCCGCGGCCTTCGGGCGGGTATTTTTGGGCGTGACTGTGCCCGCGGCCTAATTTTCACACACAGAGGCGCCTCGCAAAGTCTCGCGCCATTCCGAGTCCGGCGGACGAAGTTGGCCAGCCCCACCCCCCAAGGCTATAGCCCACCCGTTTTTGTGGCCATTTTCCGTGGACGAACTTGGCGCCCCGGCCTTCGGGCGGGTATTTTTGGGCTCGGCTGTGCCCCGGCCTATTTTTGGCACACGGAGGCGCCTCGCAAAGTCTCGCGCCATTCCGAGTCCGGGGGACGAAGTTGGCCAGCCCCACCCCCCAAGGCTATAGCCCACCCGGTTTTGTGGCCTTTTACCGCTGGACGAACTTGGCGCCCGGCCTTCGGGCGGGTATTTTGGGCGCTGGCTGTGCCCGCATGGCATATTTTGGCACACGGAGGCGCCTAGCAAAGTCTCGCTCCATTCCTAGTCAGGCGGACGAAGAAGGCCAGCCCCACCCCCCAAGGCTATAGCCCACCCGTTTTTGTGGCCTTTTACCGCTGGACGAACTTGGCGCCCCGGCCTTCGGGTGGGTATTTTTGGGCGCTGCTGTGTCCGCGGCCTATTTTTGGCACACGGAGGTGCCTCGCAAAGTCTCGCGCCATTCCGAGTCCGGCGGACGAAGTTGTCCAGCCCCACCCCCCAAGGCTATAGCCCACCCGTTTTTGTGGCCTTTTACCGCTGGACGAACTTGGCGCCCCGGCCTTCGGGCGGGTATTTTTGGGCGCGGCTGTGTCCGCGGCCTATTTTTGGCACACGGAGGCTCCTCGCAAAGTCTCGCGCCATTCCGAGTCCGGCGGACGAAGTTGGCCAGCCCCACCCCCCAAGGCTATAGCCCACCCGTTTTTGTGGCCTTTTTCAGCTGGGCATACTTGGCGCCCCGGCCTTCGGGCGGGTATTTGTGGGCGTGACTGTGCCCGCGGCCTAATTTTCACACACAGAGGCACCTCGCAAAGTCTCGCGCCATTCCGAGTCCGGCGGACAAAGTTGGGCAGCCCCACCCCCCAAGGCTATAGCCCACCCGTTTTTGTGGCCATTTTCCGTAGACGAACTTGGCGCCCCGGCCTTCGGGCGGGTAGTTTTGGGCTCGGCTGTGCCCCGGCCTATTTTTGGCACACGGAGGCGCCTCGCAAAGTCTCGCGCCATTCCGAGTCCGGGGGACGAAGTTGGCCAGCCCCACCCCCCAAGGCTATAGCCCACCCGTTTTTGTGGCCTTTTACCGCTGGACGAACTTGGCGCCCCGGCCTTCGGGCGGGTATTTTTGGGCGCCGCTGTGTCCGCGGCCTATTTTTGGCACACGGAGGCGCCTCGCAAAGTCTCGCGCCATTCCGAGTCCGGAGGACGAAGTTGGCCAGCCCCACCCCCCAAGGCTATAGCCCACCCGTTTTTGTGGCCTTTTACCGCTGGGACGACTTGGCGCCCGGGCTTCGGGCGGGTATTTTTGGGCGCGGCTGTGTCCGCGGCCTATTTTTGGCACACGGAGGCGCCTCGCAAAGTCTCGCGCCATTCCGAGTCCGGCGGACGAAGTTGGCCAGCCCCACCCCCCAAGGCTATAGCCCACCCGTTTTTGTGGCCTTTTACCGCTGGACGAACTTAGCGCCCCGGCCTTCGGGCGGGTATTTTTGGGTGCGGCTGTGACCGCGGCCTATTTTTGGCACACGGAGGCGCCTCGTAAAGTCTCGCGCCATTCCGAGTCCGGCGGACGAAGTTGGCCCGCCCCACCCCCCAAGGCTATAGCCCACCCGTTTTTGTGGCCTTTTTCAGCTGGGCGAACTTGGCGCCCCGGCCTTCAGGCGGGTATTTTTGGGCGCGACTGTGCCCGCGGCCTAATTTTCGCACACAGAGGCGCCTCGCAAAGTCTCGCGCCATTCCGAGTCCGGCGGACGAAGTTGGCCAGCCCCACCCCCCAAGGCTATAGCCCACCCGTTTTTGTGGCCATTTTCCGTGGACGAACTTGGCGCCCCGGCCTTCGGGCGGGTATTTTTGGGCTCGGCTGTGCCCCGGCCTATTTTTGGCACACGGAGGCGCCTCGCAAAGTCTCGCGCCATTCCGAGTCCGGCGGACGAAGTTGGCCAGCTCCACCCCCCAAGGCTATAGCCCACCCGTTTTTGTGGCCTTTTACCGCTGGACGAACTTGGCGCCCCGGCCTTCGGGCGGGTATTTTTGGCCGCGGCTGTGCCCGAGGCCTATTTTTGGCACACGGAGGCGCCTCGCAAAGTCTCGCGCCATGCCGAGTCCGGCGGGCGCAGATGGCCAGCCCCACCCCCCAAGGCTATAGCCCACCCGTTTTTGTGGCCTTTTTCAGCTGGGCGAACTTGGCGCCCCGGCCTTCGGGCGGGTATTTTTGGGCGTGACTGTGCCCGCGGCCTAATTTTCACACACAGAGGCGCCTCGCAAAGTCTCGCGCCATTCCGAGTCCGGCGGACGAAGTTGGCCAGCCCCACCCCCCAAGGCTATAGCCCACCCGTTTTTGTGGCCTTTTACCGCTGGACGAACTTGGCGCCCCGGCCTTCGGGCGGGTATTTTTGGGCGCGGATGTGCCCGCGGCCAATTGTTGGCATACGGAGGTGCCTCGCAAAGTCTCGCGCCATTCCGAGTCCGGCGGACGAAGTAGGCCAGCCCCACCCCCCAAGGCTATAGCCCACCCGTTTTTGTGGCCTTTTACCGCTGGACGATCTTGGCGCCCCGGCCGTCGGGCGGGTATTTTTGGGCGCGGCTGTGCCCGTGGCCTATTTTTGGCACACGGAGGTGCCTCGTAAAGTCTCGCGCCATTCCGAGTCCAGCGGACGAAGTTGGCCAGCCCCACCCCCCAAGGCTATAGCCCACCCGTTTTTGTGGCCATTTTCCGTGGACGAACTTGGCGCCCCGGCCTTCGGGCGGGTATTTTTGGGCTCGGCTGTGCCCCGGCCTATTTTTGGCACACGGAGGCGCCTCGCAAAGTCTCGCGCCATTCCGAGTCCGGCGGACGAAGTTGGCCAGCTCCACCCCCCAAGGCTATAGCCCACCCGTTTTTGTGGCCTTTTACCGCTGGACGAACTTGGCGCCCCGGCCTTCGGGCGGGTATTTTTGGCCGCGGCTGTGCCCGAGGCCTATTTTTGGCACACGGAGGCGCCTCGCACAGTCTCGCGCCATTCCGAGTTCGGCGGACGAGTCGGCCAGCCCCACCCCCCAAGGCTATAGCCCACCCGTTTTTGTGGCCTTTTACCGCTGGACGAACTTGGCGCCCCGGCCTTCGGGCGGGTATTTTTGGCCGCGGCTGTGCCCGAGGCCTATTTTTGGCACACGGAGGCGCCTCGCAAAGTCTCGCGCCATTCCGAGTCCGGCGGACGAAGTTGGCCAGCCCCACCCCCCAAGGCTATAGCCCACCCGTTTTTGTGGCCTTTTTCAGCTGGGCGAACTTGGCGCCCCGGCCTTCGGGCGGGTATTTTTGGGCGTGACTGTGCCCGCGGCCTAATTTTCACACACAGAGGCGCCTCGCAAAGTCTCGCGCCATTCCGAGTCCGGCGGACGAAGTTGGCCAGCCCCACCCCCCAAGGCTATAGCCCACCCGTTTTTGTGGCCTTTTACCGCTGGACGAACTTGGCGCCCCGGCCTTCGGGCGGGTATTTTTGGGCGCGGATGTGCCCGCGGCCTATTTTTGGCACACGGAGGTGCCTCGCAAAGTCTCGCGCCATTCCGAGTCCGGCGGACGAAGTTGGCCAGCCCCACCCCCCAAGGCTATAGCCCACCCGTTTTTGTGGCCTTTTACCGCGGGACGAACTTGGCGCCCCGGCCGTCGGGCGGGTATTTTTGGGCGCGGCTGTGCCCGTGGCCTATTTTTGGCACACGGAGGTGCCTCGTAAAGTCTCGCGCCATTCCGAGTCCAGCGGACGAAGTTGGCCAGCCCCACCCCCCAAGCCTATAGCCAACCCGTTTTTGTGGCCTTTTACCGCTGGACGAACTTGGCGCCCCGGCCTTCGGGCGGGTATTTTTGGGCGCGGCTGTGTCCGTGGCCTATTTTTGGCACACGGAGGCGCCTCGCAAAGTCTCACGCCATTTTGAGTCCGGCGGACGAAGTTGGCCAGCCCCACCCCCCAAGGCTATAGCCCACCCGTTTTTGTGGCCTTTTACCGCAGGACGAACATTGCGCCCGGCCTTCGGGCGGGTATTTTTGGCGCTGCTGTGCGCGGCCTATTTTTTGGCACACGGAGGCGCCTCATAATGTCTCGCGCCATTCCGAGTCCGGCGGACGGTTGGCCAGCCCCACCCCCAAGGCTATAGCCCACCCGTTTTGTGGCCTTTTTCCGCTGGGCGAACTTGGCGCCCGGCCTCGGGTGGGGAATTTTGGGCGCGACTGTGCCCGCGGCCTAATTTTTGGCACACAGAGGTGCCTCGCAAAGTCTCGCGCTATTCCGAGTCCGCGGACGAGTTGGCCAGCCCCACCCCAAGGCTATAGCCCACCCGTTTTTGTGGCCTTTTACCGCTGGACGAACTTGGCGCCCGGCCTTCGGGCGGGGTATTTTTGTCCGCGGCTGTGTCCATGCCCATTTTTGCACACGGAGGCGCCTCGCAAAGTCTCGCGCCATTCCGAGTCCGCGGACGAAGTTGGCCAGCCCCACCCCCCAAGGCTATAGCCCACCCGTTTTTGTGGCCTTTTTCCACTGGACGAACTTGGCGCCCCGGCCTTCGGGCGGGTATTTTTGGGCGCGGCTGTGCCTGCGGCCTATTTTTGGCTCACGGAGGTGCCTCGCAAAGTCTCGCGCCATTCCGAGTCCGGCGGACGAAGTTGGCCAGCCCCACCCCCCAAGGCTATAGCCCACCCTTTTTTGTGGCCTTTTTCAGCTGGGCGAACTTGGCGCCCCGGCCTTTGGGTGGGTATTTTTGGGCGCGACTGCGCCCGCGGCCTAATTTTGGCACACAGAGGCGCCTCGCAAAGTCTCGCGCCATTCCAAGTCCGGCGGACGAAGTTGGCCAGCCCCACCCCCCAAGGCTATAGCCCACCCGTTTTTGTGGCCTTTTTCCACTGGACGAACTTGGCGCCCCGGCCTTCGGGCGGGTATTTTTGGGCGCGGCTGTGCCTGCGGCCTATTTTTGGCTCACGGAGGCGCCTCGCAAAGTCTCGCTCCATTCCGAGTCCGGCGGACGAAGTTGGCCAGCCCCACCCCCCAAGGCTATAGCCCACCCGTTTTTGTGGCCTTTTTCAGCTGGGCGAACTTGGCGCCCCGGCCTTCGGGTGGGTATTTTTGGGCGCGACTGTGCCCGCGGCCTAATTTTGGCACACAGAGGCACCTCGCAAAGTCTCGCGCCATTCCGAGTCCGGCGGACGAAGTTGGCCAGCCCCACCCCCCAAGGCTATAGCCCACCCGTTTTTGTGGCCTTTTACCGCTGGACGAACTTGGCGCCCGGCCTTCGGGCGGGTATTTTTGGGCGCAGCTGTGCTCGCTGCCTCATTTTTTGGCACACGGAGGTGCGTCGCAAATCTCGCGCCACTCCGAGTCCGGCGGACGAAGTTGGCCAGTCCCACCCCCCAAGGCTATAGCCCACCCGTTTTTGTGGCCTTTTACCGCTTGACAAACTTGGCGCCCCGGCCTTCGGGTTGGTATTTTTGGGCGCGGCTGTGCCCGCGGCCTATTTTTGGTACACGGAGGCGCCTCGCAAAGTCTCGCGCCATTCCGAGTCCGGCGGACGAAGTTGGCCAGCCCCACCCCCCAAGGCTATAGCCCACCCGTTTTTGTGGCCTTTTTCCGCTTGACGAACATGGCGCCCCGGCCTTCGGGCGGGTATTTTTGGGCGCGGCTGTGCCCGTGGCCTATTTTTGGTACACGGAGGCGCCTCGCAAAGTCTCGCGCCATTCCGAGTCCGGCGGACGAAGTTGGCCAGCCCCACCCCCCAAGGCTATAGACCACCCGTTTTTGTGGCCTTTTTCCGCTGGACGAACTTGGCGCCCCGGCCTTCGGGCGGGTATTTTTGGGCGCGGCTGAGCCCGCGGCCTATTTTTTGCACACGGAGGTGCCTCGCAAAGTCTCGCGCCATTCCGAGTCCGGCGGACAAAGTTGGCCAGCCCCACCCCCCAAGGCTATAGCCCACCCGTTTTTGTGGCCTTTTCCCGCTGGACGAACTTGGCGCCCCGGCCTTCGGGTGGGTATTTTTGGGTGCGGCTGTGCCCGCGGCCTATTTTTAGCACACGGAGGCGCCTCGTAAAGTCTCGCGCCATTCCGAGTCCGGCGGACGAAGTTGGCCAGCCCCACCCCCCAAGGCTATAGCCCACCCGTTTTTGTGGCCTTTTTCCACTGGACGAACTTGGCGCCCCGGCCTTCGGGCGGGTATTTTTGGGCGCGGCTGTGCCTGCGGCCTATTTTTGGCTCACGGAGGCGCCTCGCAAAGTCTCGCGCCATTCCGAGTCCGGCGGACGAAGTTGGCCAGCCCCACCCCCCAAGGCTATAGCCCACCCGTTTTTGTGGCCTTTTTCCGCTGGGCGAACTTGGCGCCCCGGCCTTCGGGTGGGAATTTTTGGGCGCGACTGTGCCCGCGGCCTAATTTTGGCACACAGAGGTGCCTCGCAAAGTCTCGCGCTATTCCGAGTCCGGCGGACGAAGTTGGCCAGCCCCACCCCCCAAGGCTATAGCCCACCCGTTTTTGTGGCCTTTTACCGCTGGACGAACTTGGCGCCCCGGCCTTCGGGCGGGTATTATTGGGCGCAGCTGTGCCCGCGGCCTATTTTTGGCACACGGAGGTGCCTCAGAAAGTCTCGTGCCATTCCGAGTCCGGCGGACGAAGTTGGCCAGCCCCACCCCCCAAGGCTATAGCCCACCCGTTTTTGTGGCCTTTTACCGCTTGACAAACTTGGCGCCCCGGCCTTCGGGTTGGTATTTTTGGGCGCGGCTGTGCCCGCGGCCTATTTTTGGTACACGGAGGCGCCTCGCAAATTCTCGCGCCATTCCGAGTCCGGCGGACGAAGTTGGCCAGCCCCACCCCCCAAGGCTATAGCCCACCCGTTTTTGTGGCCTTTTTCCGCTTGACGAACATGGCGCCCCGGCCTTCGGGCGGGTATTTTTCGGCGCGGCTGTGCCCGTGGCCTATTTTTGGCACACGGAGGCGCCTCGTAAAGTCTCGCGCCATTCCGAGTACGGCGGACGAAGTGGGCCAGCCCCACCCCCCAAGGCTATAGACCACCCGTTTTTGTGGCCTTTTTCCGCTGGACGAACTTGGCGCCCCGGCCTTCGGGTGGGTATTTTTGGGCGCGGCTGAGCCCGCGGCCGATGTTTGGCGCACGGAGGCGCCTCGCAAAGTCTCGCGCCATTCCGAGTCCGGCGGACAAAGTTGGCCAGCCCCACCCCCCAAGGCTATAGCCCACCTGTTTTTGTGGCCTTTTCCCGCTGGACGAACTTGGCGCCCCGGCCTTCGGGGGGGTATTTTTGGGTGCGGCTGTGCCCGCGGCCTATTTTTAGCACACGGAGGCGCCTCGCAAAGTCTCGCGCCATTCCGAGTCCGGCGGACGAAGTTGGCCAGCCCCACCCCCCAAGGCTATAGCCCACCCGTTTTTGTGGCCTTTTACCGCTGGACGAACTTGGCGCCCCGGCCTTCGGGCGGGTATTTTTGGGCGCGGCTGTGCCCGCGGCCTATTTTTGGCACACGGAGGCGCCTCGCAAAGTCTCGCGCCATTCCGAGTCCGGCGGACGAAGTTGGCCAGCCCAACCCCCCAAGGCTATAGCGCACCGTTTTTGTGGCCTTTTTCCGCTGGACGAACTTGGCGCCCCGGCCTTCGGGCGGGTAATTTTGGGCACGGCTGTGCCCGCGGCCTATTTTTGGCACACAGAGGTGCCTCGCAATGTCTCGCGTCATTCCGAGTCCGGCGGACGAAGTTGGCCAGCCCCACCCCCCAAGGCTATAGCCCACCCGTTTTTGTGGCCTTTTTCCGCTGTACGAACTTGGCGCCCCGGCCTTCGGGCGGGTATTTTTTTGCGCGGCTGTACCCGCGGCCTATTTTTGGCACACGGACGTGCCTCGCAAAGTCTTGCGCCATTCCGAGTCCGGCGGACGAAGTTGGCCAGCCCCACCCCCCAAGGCTATAGCCCACCCGTTTTTGTGGCCTTTTCCCGCTGGACGAACTTGGCGCCCCGGCCTTCGGGCGGGTATTTTTGGGTGCTGCTGTGCCCGTGGCCTATTTTTGGCACACGGAGGCGCCTCGTAAAATCTCGCGCCATTCCGAGTCCGGCGGACGAAGTTGGCCAGCCCCACCCCCCAAGGCTATAGCCCACCCGTTTTTGTGGCCTTTTACCGCTGGACGAACATGGCGCCCCGGCCTTCGGGCGGGTATTTTTGGGCGCGGTAGTGCCCGCAGCCTATTTTTGGCACACGGAGGCGCCTCGCAAAGTCTCGCGCCATTCCGAGTCCGGCGGACGAAGTTGGCCAGCCCCACCCCCCAAGGCTATAGCCCCCCCGTTTTTGTGGCCTTTTACCGCTTGACAAACTTGGCGCCCCGGCCTTCGGGCGGATATTTTTGGATGCGGCTGTGCCTGCGGCCTATTTTTGGCACACGGAGGCGCCTCACAAAGTCTCGCGCCATTCCGAGTCCGGCGGACGAAGTTGGCCAGCCCCACCCCCCAAGGCTATAGCCCACCCGTTTTTGTGGCCTTTTACCGCTGGACGAACATGGCGCCCCGGCCTTCGGGCGGGTATTTTTGGGAGCGGTAGTGCCCGCAGCCTATTTTTGGCACACGGAGGCGCCTCGCAAAGTCTCTCGCCATTCCGACTCCGGCGGACGAAGTTGGCCAGCCCCACCCCCCAAGGCTATAGCCCACCCGTTTTTGTGGCCTTTTTCCGCTTGACGAACTTGGCGCCCCGGCCTTCGGGCGGGTATTTTTGGGCGCGGCTGTGCCCGCGGCCTATTTTTGGCACACAGAGGTGCCTCGCAATGTCTCGCGTCATTCCGAGTCCGGCGGACGAAGTTGGCCAGCCCCACCCCCCAAGGCTATAGCCCACCCGTTTTTGTGGCCTTTTTCCGCTGGATAAATTTGGCGCCCCGGCCTTCGGGCAGGTATTTTTTGGCGGCTGTGCCCGCGCCTATTTTTTGCACACGGATACGCCTCGCAAAGTCTCGCGCCATTCCGAGTCCGGCGGACGAAGTTGGCCAGCCCCACCCCACAAGGCTATAGCCCACCCGATTTTGCGGCCTTTTTCCGCTTGACGACTTGGCGCCACGGCCTTCGGGCGGGTATTTTTGGGCACGGCTGTGCCCGAGGCCTATTTTTGGCACACGGAGGTGACTCGCAAAGTCTCGCGCCATTCCGAGTCCGCGGACGAGTTGGCCAGCCCACCCCCAAGGCTATAGCCCACCCGTTTTGTGGCCTTTTTCCGCTGGACGAACTTGGCGCCCCGGCCTTCGGGCGGGTATTTTTGGGCGCGGCTGAGCCCGCGGCCTATTTTTGGCACACGGACGCGCCTCGCAAAGTCTCGCGCCATTCCGAGTCCGGCGGACGAAGTTGGCCAGCCCCACCCCCCAAGGCTATAGCCCACCCGTTTTTGTGGCCTTTTCCCGCTGGACGAACATGGCGCCCCGGCCTTTGGGCGGGTATTTTTGGGCGCGGTAGTGCCCGCAGCCTATTTTTGGCACACGGAGGCGCCTCGCAAAGTCTCGCGCCATTCCGAGTCCGGCGGACGATGTTGGCCAGCCCCCACCCCCCAAGGCTATAGCCCCCCCGTTTTTGTGGCCTTTTACCGCTTGACAAACTTGGCGCCCCGGCCTTCGGGCGGATATTTTTGGACGCGGCTGTGCCCGCGGCCTATTTTTGGCACACGGAGGCGCCTCACAAAGTCTCGCGCCATTCCGAGTGCGGCGGACGAAGTTGGCCAGCCCCACCCCCCAAGGCTATAGCGCACCCGTTTTTGTGGCCTTTTACCGCTGGACGAACATGGCGCCCCGGCCTTCGGGCGGGTATTTTTGGGCGCGGTAGTGCCCGCAGCCTATTTTTGGCACACGGAGGCGCCTCGCAAAGTCTCGCGCCATTCCGAGTCCGGCGGACGAAGTTGGCCAGCCCCACCCCCCAAGGCTATAGCCCACCCGTTTTTGTGGCCTTTTTCCGCTTGACGAACTTGGCGCCCCGGCCTTCGGGCGGGTATTTTTGGGCGTGGCTGTGCCCGCGGCCTATTTTTGGCACACAGAGGTGCCTCGCAATGTCTCGCGTCATTCCGAGTCCGGCGGACGAAGTTGGCCAGCCCCACCCCCCAAGGCTATAGCCCACCCGTTTTTGTGGCCTTTTTCCGCTTGACAAACTTGGCGCCCCGGCCTTCGGGCGGGTATTTTTGGGCGCGGCTGTGCCCGTGGCCTATTTTTGGCACACGGATGCGCCTCGCAAAGTCTCGCGCCATTCCGAGTCCGGCGGACGAAGTTGGCCAGCCCCACCCCACAAGGCTATAGCCCACCCGTTTTTGTGGCCTTTTTCCGCTTGACGAACTTGGTGCCCCGGCCTTCGGGCGGGTGTTTTTGGGCACGGCTGTGCCCGCGGCCTATTTTTGGTACACGGAGGTGCCTCGCAAAGTCTCGCGCCATTCCGAGTCCGGCGGACGAAGTTGGCCAGCCCCACCCCCCAAGACTATAGCCCACCCGTTTTTGTGGCCTTTTTCCGCTGGACGAACTTGGCGCCCCGGCCTTCGGGCGGGTATTTTTGGGCGCAGCTGAGCCCGCGGCCTATTTTTTGCACACGGAGATGCCTCGCAAAGTCTCGCGCCATTCCGAGTCCGGCGGACGAAGTTGGCCAGCCCCACCCCCCAAGGCTATAGCCCACCCGTTTTTGTGGCCTTTTCCCGTTGGACGAACTTGGCGCCCCGGCCTTCGGGCGGGTATTTTTGGGAGCGGCTGTGCCCGCGGCCTATTTGTGGCACACGGAGGCACCTCGCAAAGTCTTGCGCCATTCCGAGTCCGGCGGACGAAGTTGGCCAGCCCCACCCCCAAGGCTATAGCCCACCCGTTGTTGTGGGCTTTTACCGCGTGACCAACGTGGCGCCCGGCCTTCGGGCGGGTATTTTTGGGTGCTGCTGCGCCCGCGGCCTATTTTTGGCACACGGAGGCGCTCGCAAAATCTCGCGCCATTCCGAGTCCGGCGGACGAAGTAGGCCAGCCCCACCCCCCAAGGCTATAGCCCACCCGTTTTTGTGGCCTTTTACCACTGGACGAACATGGCGCCCCGGCCTTCGGGCGGGTATTTTTGGGCGCGGCAGTGCCCGCGGCTTATTTTTCGCACACGGAGGCGCCTCGCAAAGTCTCGCACCATTCCGAGTCCGGCGGACGAAGTTGGCCAGCCCCACCCCCCAAGGCTATAGCCCACCCGTTTTTGTGGCCTTTTACCGCTTGACAAACTTGGCGCCCCGGCCTTCGGGCGGGTATTTTTGGGGGCGGCTGTGCCCGCGGCCTATTTTTGGCACACGGAGGCGCCTCGCAAAGTCTCGCGCCATTCCGAGTCCGGCGGACGAAGTTGGCCAGCCCCACCCCCCAAGGCTATAGCCCACCCGTTTTTGTGGCCTTTTACCGCTGGTCGAACTTGGCGCCCCGGCCTTCGGGCGGGTATTTTTTGGGGCGGCTGTGCCCGCGGCCTATTATTGGCACACTGAGGCGCCTCGCAAAGGCTCGCGCCATTCCGAGTCCGGCGGTCGAAGTTGGCCAGCCCCACCCCCCAAGGCTATAGCCCACCCGTTTTTGTGGCCTTTTACCGCTGGACGAACTTGGCGCCCGGCCTTCGGGCGGGTATTTTGGGTGCGGCTGTGCCCTTGCCTATTTTTTTTGGCACACGGAGGCGCCTCGCAAATTCTCGCGCCATTCCGAGTCCGGCGGACGGTTGGCCAGCCCCACCCCCAAGGCTATAGCCCACCCGTTTTTGTGGCCTTTTACCGCTGGACGAACTTGGCGCCCCGGCCTTCGGGCGGGTATTTTTGGGGGCGGCTGTGCCCGCGGCATATTTTTGGCACACAGAGGCGCCTAGCAAAGTCTCGCGCCATTCCGAGTCCGGCGGACGAAGTTGGCCAGCCCCACCCCCCAAGGCTATAGCCCACCCGTTTTTGTGGCCTTTTTCCGCTGGACGAACTTGGCGCCCCGGCCTTCGGGCGGGTATTTTTGGACGCGGCTGGGCCCGCTGCCTATTTTTGGCACACGGAGGCCCCTCACAAAGTCTCGCGCCATTCCGAGTCCGGCGGACGAAGTTGGCCAGCCCCACCCCCCAAGGCTATAGCCCACCCGTTATTGTGGCCTTTTTCCGCTGGACGAACTTGGCGCCCCGGCCTTCGGGAGGGTATTTTTGGGCGCGGCTGCGCCCGCGGCCTATTTTTGGCACACGGAGGCGCCTCGCAAAGTCTCGCGCCATTCCGAGACCCGCGGACGAAGTGGGCCAGCCCCACCCCCCAAGGCTATAGCCCACCCGTTTTTCTGGCCTTTTTCCACTGGACGAACTTGGCGCCCGGGCCTTCGGGCGGGTATTTTTGGGCGCGGCTGTGCCCGTGGCCTATTTTTGGCACACGGATGCGCCTCGTAAAGTCTCGCGCCATTCCGAGTCCGGCGGACGAAGTTGGCCAGCCCCACCCCCCAAGGCTATAGCCCACCCGTTTTTGTGGCCTTTTACCGCTTGACAAACTTGGCGCCCCGGCCTTCGGGCGGGTATTTTTGGGGGCGGCTGTGCCCGCGGCCTATTTTTGGCACACGGAGGCGCCTCGCAAAGTCTCGCGCCATTCCGAGTCCGGCGGACGAAGTTGGCCAGCCCCACCCCACAAGGCTATAGCCCACCCGTTTTTGTGGCCTTTTACCGCTGGACGAACTTGGCGCCCCGGCCTTCGGGCGGGTATTTTTGGGGGCGGCTGAGCCCGCGGCCTATTTTTAGCACACGGAGGCGCCTCGCATTGTCTCGCGCCATTCCGAGTCCGGCGGACGAAGTTGGCCAGCCCCACCCCCCAAGGCTATAGCCCACCCGTTTTTGTGGCCTTTTACCGCTGGACGAACTTGGCGCCCCGGCCTTCGGGCGGGTATTTTTAGGGGCGGCTGAGCCCGCGGCCTATTTTTGGCACACGGAGGCGCCTCGCAAAGTCTCGCGCCATTCCGAGTCCGGCGGACGAAGTTGGCCAGCCCCACCCCCCAAGGCTATAGCCCACCCGTTTTTGTGGCCTTTTCCCGCTGGACGAACTTGGCGCCCCGGCCTTCGGGCGGGTATTTTTGGGTGCGGCTGTGCCCGCGGCCTATTTTTGGCACACGGAGGCGCCTCGCAAATTCTCGCGCCATTCCGAGTCCGGCGGACGAAGTTGGCCAGCCCCACCCCCCAAGGCTATAGCCCACCCGTTTTTGTGGCCTTTTACCGCTGGACGAACTTGGCGCCCCGGCCTCGGGCAGGTATTTTGGGGGCGGCTGTGCCCGCTGCATATTTTTGGCACACAGAGGCGCCTAGCAAAGTCTCGCCATTCCGAGTCCGGCGGACGGTTGGCCAGCCCCACCCCCAAGGCTATAGACCACCCGCTTTTTTGTCCTTTTTCCGTTGGACGAACTGGGCGCCCGGCCTCGGGCGGGGTATTTTGGGGCGGCTGTGCCCGCGGCATATTTTTGGCACACAGAGGCGCCTAGCAAAGTCTCGCGCCATTCCGAGTCCGGCGGACGGTTGGCCAGCCCCACCCCCAAGGCTATAGCCCACCCGTTTTGTGGCCTTTTACCGCTTGACAAACTTGGCGCCCGGCCTTCGGGCGGGTATTTTGGGGCGGCTGTGCCCGCGCCTATTTTTTTGCACACGGAGGCGCCTCGCAAAGTCTCGCGCCATTCCGAGTCCGGCGGACGGTTGGCCAGCCCCACCCCACAAGGCTATAGCCCACCCGTTTTTGTGGCCTTTTCCCGCTGGACGAACTTGGCGCCCCGGCCTTCGGGCGGGTATTTTTGGGTGCGGCTGTGCCCGCGGCCTATTTTTGGTACACGGAGGTGCCTCGCAAAGTCTCGCGCCATTCCGAGTCCGGCGGACGAAGTTGGCCAGCCCCACCCCCCAAGACTATAGCCCACCCGTTTTTGTGGCCTTTTTCCGCTGGACGAACTTGGCGCCCCGGCCTTCGGGCGGGTATTTTTGGGCGCAGCTGAGCCCGCGGCCTATTTTTTGCACACGGAGATGCCTCGCAAAGTCTCGCGCCATTCCGAGTCCGGCGGACGAAGTTGGCCAGCCCCACCCCCCAAGGCTATAGCCCACCCGTTTTTGTGGCCTTTTCCCGTTGGACGAACTTGGCGCCCCGGCCTTCGGGCGGGTATTTTTGGGTGCGGCTGTGCCCGCGGCCTATTTGTGGCACACGGAGGCACCTCGCAAAGTCTTGCGCCATTCCGAGTCCGGCGGACGAAGTTGGCCAGCCCCACCCCCAAGGCTATAGCCCACCCGTTTTTGTGGCCTTTTACCGCTTGACAAACTTGGCGCCCCGGCCTTCGGGCGGGTATTTTTGGGTGCTGCTGCGCCCGCGGCCTATTTTTGGCACACGGAGGCGCTCGCAAAATCTCGCGCCATTCCGAGTCCGGCGGACGAAGTAGGCCAGCCCCACCCCCCAAGGCTATAGCCCACCCGTTTTTGTGGCCTTTTACCACTGGACGAACATGGCGCCCCGGCCTTCGGGCGGGTATTTTTGGGCGCGGCAGTGCCCGCGGCTTATTTTTGGCACACGGAGGCGCCTCGCAAAGTCTCGCGCCATTCCGAGTCCGCGGGACGGTTGGCCAGCCCCACCCCCAAGGCTATAGCCCACCCGTTTTTGTGGCCTTTTACCGCTTGACAAACTTGGCGCCCCGGCCTTCGGGCGGGTATTTTTGGGGGCGGCTGTGCCCGCGGCCTATTTTTGGCACACGGAGGCGCCTCGCAAAGTCTCGCGCCATTCCGAGTCCGGCGGACGAAGTTGGCCAGCCCCACCCCACAAGGCTATAGCCCACCCGTTTTTGTGGCCTTTTACCGCTGGACGAACTTGGCGCCCCGGCCTTCGGGCGGGTATTTTTAGGGGCGGCTGAGCCCGCGGCCTATTTTTGGCACACGGAGGCGCCTCGCAAAGTCTCGCGCCATTCCGAGTCCGGCGGACGAAGTTGGCCAGCCCCACCCCCCAAGGCTATAGCCCACCCGTTTTTGTGGCCTTTTCCCGCTGGACGAACTTGGCGCCCCGGCCTTCGGGCGGGTATTTTTGGGTGCGGCTGTGCCCGCGGCCTATTTTTGGCACACGGAGGCGCCTCGCAAATTCTCGCGCCATTCCGAGTCCGGCGGACGAAGTTGGCCAGCCCCACCCCCCAAGGCTATAGCCCACCCGTTTTTGTGGCCTTTTACCGCTGGACGAACTTGGCGCCCCGGCCTTCGGGCGGGTATTTTTGGGGGCGGCTGTGCCCGCGGCATATTTTTGGCACACAGAGGCGCCTAGCAAAGTCTCGCGCCATTCCGAGTCCGGCGGACGAAGTTGGCCAGCCCCACCCCCCAAGGCTATAGCCCACCCGTTTTTGTGGCCTTTTTCCGCTGGACGAACTTGCCGCCCCGGCCTTCGGGCGGGTATTTTTGGACGCGGCTGGGCCCGCTGCCTATTTTTGGCACACGGAGGCCCCTCACAAAGTCTCGCGCCATTCCGAGTCCGGCGGACGAAGTTGGCCAGCCCCACCCCCCAAGGCTATAGCCCACCCGTTATTGTGGCCTTTTTCCGCTGGACGAACTTGGCGCCCCGGCCTTCGGGAGGGTATTTTTGGGCGCGGCTGCGCCCGCGGCCTATTTTTGGCACACGGAGGCGCCTCGCAAAGTCTCGCGCCATTCCGAGACCCGCGGACGAAGTGGGCCAGCCCCACCCCCCAAGGCTATAGCCCACCCGTTTTTCTGGCCTTTTTCCACTGGACGAACTTGGCGCCCCGGCCTTCGGGCGGGTATTTTTCGGTGTAGCTGTGCCCGCGGCCTATTTTTGGCACACGGAGGCCCCTCGCAAAGTCTCGCGCCATTCCGAGTCCGATGGACGAAGTTGGCCAGCCCCACCCCCCAAGGCTATAGCCCACCCGTTTTTGTGGCCTTTTTCCGCTGGACGAACTTGGCGCCCCGGCCTTCCGGCGGGTATTTTTGGGCGCGGATGAGCCCGCGGCCTATTTTTGGCACACGGAGGCCCCTCGCAAAGTCTCGCACCGTTACGAGTCCGGCGGACGAAGTGGACCAGCCCCACCCCCCAAGGCTATAGCCCACCCGTTTTTGTGGCCTTTTTCCGCTGGACGAACTTGGCGCCCGGGCCTTCGGGCGGTTATTTTTGGGCGCGGCTGTGTCCGTGAGCTATTTTTGGCTCACGGAGGTCCCTCGCAGAGTCTCACGCCATTCCGAGTACGGCGGACGAAGTTGGCCAGCCCCACCCCCCAAGGCTATAGCCCACCCGTTTTTGTGCCCTTTTTCCGCAGGACGAACTTGGCGCCCCCGCCTTGGGGCGGGTATTTTTGGGCGCGGCTGTGCCCGCGGCCTATTTTTGGCACACGGAGGCCCCTCGCAAAGTCTCGCGCCATTTCGAGTCCGGCGGACGAAGTCGGCCAGCCCCACCCCCCAAGGCTATAGCCCACCCGTTTTTGTTGCCTTTTTCCGCTGGACGAACTTGGCGCCCGGGCCTTCGGGCGGTTATTTTTGGGCGCGGCTGTGTACGTGAGCTATTTTTGGCTCATGGAGGCCCCTCGCAGAGTCTCACGCCATTCCGAGTACGGCGGACGAAGTTGGCCAGCCCCACCCCCCAAGGCTATAGCCCACCCGTTTTTCTGGCCTTTTTCCACTGGACGAACTTGGCGCCCCGGCCTTCGGGCGGGTATTTTTGGGTACAGCTGTGCCCGCGACCTATTTTTGGAATACGGAGGCCCCTCGCAAATTCTCGTACCATTCCGAGTCCGGCGGACGAAGTTGGCCAGCCCCACCCCCCAAGGCTATAGCCCACCCGTTTTTGTGGCCTTTTTCAGCTGGACGAACTTGGCGCCCGGGCCTTCGGGCGGTTATTTTTGGGCGCGGCTGTGTCCGTGAGCTATTTTTGGCTCACGGAGGTCCCTCGCAGAGTCTCACGCCATTCCGAGTACGGCGGACGAAGTTGGCCAGCCCCACCCCCCAAGGCTATAGCCCACCCGTTTTTGTGCCCTTTTTCCGCAGGACGAACTTGGCGCCCCCGCCTTGGGGCGGGTATTTTTGGGCGCGGCTGTGCCCGCGGCCTATTTTTGGCACACGGAGGCCCCTCGCAAAGTCTCGCGCCATTTCGAGTCCGGCGGACGAAGTCGGCCAGCCCCACCCCCCAAGGCTATAGCCCACCCGTTTTTGTTGCCTTTTTCCGCTGGACGAACTTGGCGCCCGGGCCTTCGGGCGGTTATTTTTGGGCGCGGCTGTGTACGTGAGCTATTTTTGGCTCATGGAGGCCCCTCGCAGAGTCTCACGCCATTCCGAGTACGGCGGACGAAGTTGGCCAGCCCCACCCCCCAAGGCTATAGCCCACCCGTTTTTCTGGCCTTTTTCCACTGGACGAACTTGGCGCCCCGGCCTTCGGGCGGGTATTTTTGTGTACAGCTGTGCCCGCGACCTATTTTTGGAATACGGAGGCCCCTCGCAAATTCTCGTACCATTCCGAGTCCGGCGGACGAAGTAGGCCAGCCCCACCCCCCAAGGCTATAGCCCACCCGTTTTTGTGGCCTTTTTCCGCTGGACGTACTTGGCGCCCCGACCTTCGGGCGGTTATTTTTGGGCGCGGCTGTGCCCGCGGCCTATTTTTGGCACATGGAGGCCCCTCGCAAAGTCTCGCGCCATTCCGAGTCCGGCGGACGAAGTTGGCCAGCCCCACCCCCCAAGCCTATAGCCCACCCGTTTTTGTGCCCTTTTTCCGCTGGACGAAGTTGCCGCCCCGGCCTTCGGGTGGTTATTTTTGGGCGCAGCTGTGCCCGCGGCCTATTTTTGGCACAAGGAGGCCCCTCATAAAGTTTCGCGCCATTCCGAGTCCGGCGGACGAAGTTGGCCAGCCCCACCCCCCAAGGCTATAGCCCACCCGTTTTTGAGGCCTTTTTCCGCTGAACGAACTTGGCGCCCCGGCCTTCGGGCGGTTATTTTTGGGCGCGGCTGTTTCCGTGGCCTATTTTTGGTACACGGAGGCCCCTCACAAAGTCTCCCACCATTCCGAGTACGGCGGACGAAGTTGGCCAGCCCCACCCCCCAAGGCTATAGCCCACCCGTTTTTGTGGCCTTTTTCCGCTGGACGAACTTGGCGCCCCGGCCTTCGGGCGGTTATTTTTGGGCGTGGCTGTGCCCGCGGCCTATTTTTGGCACAAGGAGGCCCCTCGTAAAGTTTCGCGCCATTCCGAGTCCGGCGGACGAAGTTGGCCAGCCCCACCCCCCAAGGCTATAGCCCACCCGTTTTTGTGGCCTTTTTCCGCAGAACGAACTTGGCGCCCCGGCTTTCGGGCGGTTATTTTTGGGCGCGGCTGTTTCTGTGGCCTATTTTTGGTACACGGAGGCCCCTCACAAAGTCTCCCACCATTCCGAGTCCGGCGGACGAAGTTGGCCAGCCCCACCCCCAAGGCTATAGCCCAACCGTTTTTGTGGCCTTTTTCCGCTGGACGAACTTGGCGCCCCGGCCTTCGGGCGGTTATTTTTGGGCGCGGCTGTTTCCGTGGCCTATTTTTGGAACACGGAGGCCCCTCACATAGTCTCCCACCATTCCGAGTCCGGCGGACGAAGTTGGCCAGCCCCACCCCCAAGGCTATAGCCCAACCGTTTTTGTGGCCTTTTTCCGCTGAACGAACTTGGCGCACCGGCCTTCGGGCGGTTATTTTTGGGCGCGGCTGTTTCCGTGGCCTATTTTTGGTACACGGAGGCCCCTCACAAAGTCTCACACCATTCCGAGTCCGGCAGACGAAGTTGGCCAGCCCCACCCCCCAAGGCTATAGCCCACCCGTTTTTGTGGCCTTTTTCCGCAGAACGAACTTGGCGCCCCGGCTTTCGGGCGGTTATTTTTGGGCGCGGCTGTTTCTGTGGCCTATTTTTGGTACACGGAGGCCCCTCACAAAGTCTCCCACCATTCCGAGTCCGGCGGACGAAGTTGGCCAGCCCCACCCCCAAGGCTATAGCCCAACCGTTTTTGTGGCCTTTTTCCGCTGGACGAACTTGGCGCCCCGGCCTTCGGGCGGTTATTTTTGGGCGCGGCTGTTTCCGTGGCCTATTTTTGGTACACGGAGGCCCCTCACAAAGTCTCCCACCATTCCGAGTCCGGCGGACGAAGTTGGCCAGCCCCACCCCCCAAGGCTATAGCCCACCCGTTTTTGTGGCCTTTTTCCGCTGGACGAACTTGGCGCCCCGGCCTTCGGGCGGTTATTTTTGGGCGTGGCTGTGCCCGCGGCCTAATTTTGGCACAAGGAGGCCCCTCGTAAAGTTTCGCGCCATTCCGAGTCCGGCGGACGAAGTTGGCCAGCCCCACCCCCCAAGGCTATAGCCCACCCGTTTTTGTGGCCTTTTTCCGCAGAACGAACTTGGCGCCCCGGCTTTCGGGCGGTTATTTTTGGGCGCGGCTGTTTCTGTGGCCTATTTTTGGTACACGGAGGCCCCTCACAAAGTCTCCCACCATTCCGAGTCCGGCGGACCAAGTTGGCCAGCCCCACCCCCCAAGGCTATAGCCCACCCGTTTTTGTGGCCTTTTTCCGCTGGACGAACTTGGCGCCCCGGCCTTCGGGCGGTTATTTTTGGGCGCGGCTGTTACCGAGGCCTATTTTTGGAACACGGAGGCCCCTCACAAAGTCTCCCACCATTCCGAGTCCGGCGGACGAAGTTGGCCAGCCCCGCCCCCAAGGCTGTAGCCCAACCGTTTTGTGGCCTTTTTCCGCTGAACAGACTTGGCGCACCGGCCTTGGGCGGTTATTTTTGGCGGGGGAGTTTCCGTTTCCTATTTTTGGTACACGGATGCCCCTCGCAAAGTCTCACACCATTCCGAGTCCGCGGATTTAGTTGGCCAGCCCCACCCCCAAGGCTATAGCCCAACCGTTTTTGTGGCCTTTTTCCGCTGAACGAACTTGGCGCACCGGCCTTCGGGCGGTTATTTTTGGGCGCGGCTGTTTCCGTGGCCTATTTTTGGTACACGGAGGCCCCTCACAAAGTCTCACACCATTCCGAGTCCGGCGGACGAAGTTGGCCAGCCCCACCCCCCAAGGCTATAGCCCACCCGTTTTTGTGGCCTTTTTGCGCTGGACGAACTTGGCGCCCCGGCCTTCGGGCGGTTATTTTTGGGCGCGGCTGTGCCCGCGGCCTATTTTTGGTACACGGAGACCCCTCGCAAAGTCTCGCCCCATTCCGAGTCCGGCGGACAAAGTTGGCCAGCCCCACCCCCCAAGGCTATAGCCCACCCATTTTTGTGGCCTTTATCCGCTGGACGAACTTGGCGCCCCGGCCTTCGGGCGGTTATTTTTGGGCGCGGCTGTTTCCATGGCCTATTTTTGGTACACGGAGGCCCCTCACAAAGTCTCCCACCATTCCGAGTCTGGCGGACGAAGTGGGCCAGCCCCACCCCCCAAGGCTATAGCCCACCCGTTTTTGTGGCCTTTTTCCGCTGGACGAACTTGGCGCCCCGACCTTCGGGCGGTTATTTTTGGGTGCGGCTGTGCCCGCGGCTTATTCTTGGCACACGGAGGCCCCTCGCAAAGTCTCGTGCCATTCTGAGTCCGGCGGACGAAGTTGGCCAGCCCCACCCCCCAAGGCTATAGCCCACCCGTTTTTGTGGCCTTTTTCCGCTGGACGAACTTGGCGCCCCGGCCTTCGGGCGGTTATTTTTGGGCGCGGCTGTGCCCGCGGCCTATTTTTGGCACACGGAGGCCCTTCGCATAGTCTCGTGCCATTCCGAGTCCGGCAGACGAAGTTGGCCAGCCCCACCCCCCTAGGCTATAGCCCACCCGTTTTTGTGGCCTTTTTCCGCTGGACGAACTTGGCTCCCCGGCCTTCGGGCGGTTATTTTTGGGCGCGGCTGTGCCCGCGGCCTATTTTTCGCACACGGAGGTCCCTCGTAAAGTCTCGCGTGACTCCGAGTCCGGCGGACGAAGTTGGCCAGCCCCACCCCCCAAGGCTATAGCCCACCCGTTTTTGTGGCCTTTTTCCGTTGGACGAACTTGGCGCCCCGGCCCTTCGGGCGGGTATTTTTGGGTTCGGCAGTGCCCGCGTCCTATTTTTGGCACACGGAGCCGCCTCGCAAAGTCTCGCGCCATTCTGAGTCCGGCGGACGAAGTTGGCCAGCCCCACCCCCCAAGGCTATAGCCCACCCGTTTTTGTGGCCTTTTTCCGCTGGACGAACTTGTCGTCCCGGCCTTCGGGTGGGTATTTTTGGGTACGGCTGTGCCCGAGGCCTATTTTTGGCGTACGGAAGCACCTCACAAAGTCTCGCGTCATTCCGAGTCCGGCGGACGAAGTTGGCCAGCCCCACCCCCCAAGGCTATAGCCCACCCGATTTTGTGGCCTTTTTCCGCTGGACGAACTTGGTGCCCCGTACTTCGGGCTGGTATTTTTTGGCGCGGCTGTGTCCGCGGCCTATTTTTGGCACACGGAGGTGCCTCACAAAGTCTCGCGCCATTCCGAGTCCGCGGACGAAGTTGGCCAGCCCCACCCCAAGGCTATAGCCCACCCGTTTTTGTGGCCTTTTTCCGCTGGACGAACTTGTCGCCCCGGCCTTCGGGTGGGTATTTTTCGGCGCGGCTGTGCCCGCAGCCTATTTTTGGCATACGGAGGTGGCTCGCAAAGTCTCGCGCCATTCCAAGTCCGGCGGACGAAGTTGGCCAGCCCCACCCCCCAAGGCTATAGCCCACCCGTTTTTGCGGCCTGTTACCGCAGGACGAACTTGGCTCCCCGGCCTTCGGGCGGGTATTTTTGGGGGCGGCTGTGCCCTTGTCATATTTTTGGCACACGGAGGCGCCTCGCACACTCTCGCGCCATTCCGAGTCCGGCGGACGAAGTTGGCCAGCCCCACCCCCCAAGGCTATAGCCCACCCGTTTTTGTGCCCTTTTCCCGCTGGACGAACTTGGCGCCCCGGCCTTCGGGCGGGTATTTTTAGGCGCGGCTGTGCCCGCGGCCTATTTGTGGCACACGGAGGCGCCTCACAAAGTCTCGCACCATTCCGAGTCCTGCGGACGAAGTTGGCCAGCCCCACCCCCCAAGGCTATAGCCCACCCGTTTTTGTGGCCTTTTACCGCTGGATGAACTTGGCGCCCCGGCCTTCGGGCGGGTATTTTTGGGCGCGGCTGTGCCCGCGGCCTATTTTTGGCACACGGAGGCGCCTCGCAAAGTCTCACGCCATTCCGAGTCCGGTGGACGAAGTTGGCCAGCCCCACCCCCCAAGGCTATAGCCCCCCCGTTTTTGTGGCCTTTTTCCGCTGGACGAACTTGGCGCCCCGGCCTTCGGGCGGGTATTTTTGGGCGCTGCTGTGCCCGCGGCCTATGTTTGGCACACGGAAGCGCCTCGCAAAGTCTGGCGCCATTCCGAGTCCGGCGGACGAAGTTGGCCAGCCCCACCCCCCAAGGCTATAGCCCACCCGTTTTTGTGGCCTTTTTCCGCTGGACGAACTTGGCGCCCCGGCCTTCGGGCGCGTATTTTTGGGCGCTGCTGTGCCCGCGGCCTATGTTTGGTACACGGAAGCGCCTCGCAAAGTCTCGCGCCATTCCGAGTCCGGCGGACGAAGTTGGCCAGCCCCACCCCCCAAGGCTATAGCCCACCCGTTTTTGTGGCCTTTTTCCGCTGGACGAACTTGGCGCCCCGGCCTTCGGGCGGGTATTTTTAGGCGCGGCTGTGCCCGCAGCCTATTTTTGGCACACGGAGGTGGCTCGCAAAGTCTCGCGCCATTCCAAGTCCGGCGGACGAAGTTGGCCAGCCCCACCCCCCGAGGCTATAGCCCACCCGTTTTTGTGGCATTTTACCGCTGGACGAACTTGGCGCCCCGGCCTTCGGGCCGTTATTTTTGGGAGAAGCTGTGCCCGCGGCCTATTTTTGGCACACGGAGGCGCCTCGCAAAGTCTCGCGCCATTCCGAGCCCGGCGGACGAAGTTGGCCAGCCCCACCCCGCGAGGCTATAGCCCACCCGTTTTTGTGGCATTTTACCGCTGGACGAACTTGGCGCCCTGGCCTTCGGGCGGGTATTTTTGGGCGCGGCTGTGCCCGCGGCCTATTTTTTCCACACGGACGCGCCTCGCAAAGTCTCGCGCCATTCCGAGTCCGGCGGACGAAGTTGGGGAGCCCCACCCCCCAAGGCTATAGCCCACCCGTTTTTGTGGCCTTTTACCGCTGGACGAACATGGTGCCCCGGCCTAGGGGCGGGTATTATTGGGGGCAGCTGTGCCCGCGGCCTATTTTTGGCACACGGAGGCGCCTAGCAAAGTCTCGCGCCATTCCGAGTCCGGCGGACGAAGTTGGCCTGCCCCACCCCCCAAGGCTATAGCCCACCCGTTTTTGTGGCCTTTTTCCGCTGGATTGGCGCCCCGGCCTTTGGGCGGGTATTTTTGGGCGCGGCTGTGCTGGCGGCCTATTTTTGCCACATGGAGGCGCCTCGCAAAGTCTCACGTCATTCCGAGTCCGGCGGACGAAGTTGGGCAGCCCCACCCCCCAAGGCTATAGCCCACCCGTTTTTGTGGCCTTTTACAGCTGGACGAACTTGGCGCCCCGGCCTTCGGGCGGGTATATTTGGGAGAAGCTGTGCCCGCGGCCTATTTTTGGCACACGGAGGCCCCTCGCATAGTCTCGTGCCATTCCGAGTCCGGCAGACGAAGTTGGCCAGCCCCACCCCCCTAGGCTATAGCCCACCCGTTTTTGTGGCCTTTTTCCGCTGGACGAACTTGGCTCCCCGGCCTTCGGGCGGTTATTTTTGGGCGCGGCTGTGCCCGCGGCCTATTTTTCGCACACGGAGGTCCCTCGTAAAGTCTCGCGTGACTCCGAGTCCGGCGGACGAAGTTGGCCAGCCCCACCCCCCTCGGCTATAGCCCACCCGTTTTTGTGGCCTTTTTCCGTTGGACGAACTTGGCGCCCCGGCCCTTCGGGCGGGTATTTTTGGGTTCGGTAGTGCCCGCGTCCTATTTTTGGCACACGGAGCCGCCTCGCAAAGTCTCGCGCCATTCTGAGTCCGGCGGACGAAGTTGGCCAGCCCCACCCCCCAAGGCTATAGCCCACCCGTTTTTGTGGCCTTTTTCCGCTGGACGAACTTGTCGTCCCGGCCTTCGGGTGGGTATTTTTGGGTACGGCTGTGCCCGAGGCCTATTTTTGGCGTACGGAAGCACCTCACAAAGTCTCGCGTCATTCCGAGTCCGGCGGACGAAGTTGGCCAGCCCCACCCCCCAAGGCTATAGCCCACCCGATTTTGTGGCCTTTTTCCGCTGGACGAACTTGGTGCCCCGTACTTCGGGCTGGTATTTTTTGGCGCGGCTGTGTCCGCGGCCTATTTTTGGCACACGGAGGTGCCTCACAAAGTCTCGCGCCATTCCGAGTCCGGCGGACGAAGTTGGCCAGCCCCACCCCCCAAGGCTATAGCCCACCCGTTTTTGTGGCCTTTTTCCGCTGGACGAACTTGGCGCCCCGGCCTTCGGGCTGGTATTTTTAGGCGCGGCTGTGCCCGCAGCCTATTTTTGGCATACGGAGGTGGCTCGCAAAGTCTCGCGCCATTCCAAGTCCGGCGGACGAAGTTGGCCAGCCCCACCCCCCAAGGCTATAGCCCACCCGTTTTTGTGGCCTTTTACCGCTGGACGAACTTGGCGCCCCGGCCTTCGGGCGGGTATTTTTGGGGGCGGCTGTGCCCGCGGCATATTTTTGGCACACGGAGGCGCCTAGCAAAGTCTCGCGCCATTCCGAGTCCGGCGGACGAAGTTGGCCAGCCCCACCCCCCAAGGCTATAGCCCACCCGTTTTTGTGCCCTTTTCCCGCTGGACGAACTTGGCGCCCCGGCCTTCGGGCGGGTATTTTTAGGCGCGGCTGTGCCCGCGGCCTATTTGTGGCACACGGAGGCGCCTCACAAAGTCTCGCACCATTCCGAGTCCTGCGGACGAAGTTGGCCAGCCCCACCCCCCAAGGCTATAGCCCACCCGTTTTTGTGGCCTTTTACCGCTGGATGAACTTGGCGCCCCGGCCTTCGGGCGGGTATTTTTGGGCGCGGCTGTGCCCGCGGCCTATTTTTTGCACACGGAGGCGCCTCGCAAAGTCTCACGCCAGTCCTACTCCGGCGGACTACGTTGTCCTGAGCACACCCCCCAGGCTATAGGCCCCCCGTTTTTGTGGCCTTTTTCCGCTGGACGAACTTGGCGCCCCGGCCTTCGGGCGGGTATTTTTGGGCGCTGCTGTGCCCGCGGCCTATGTTTGGCACACGGAAGCGCCTCGCAAAGTCTGGCGCCATTCCGAGTCCGGTGGACGAAGTTGGCCAGCCCCACCCCCCAAGGCTATAGCCCACCCGTTTTTGTGGCCTTTTTCCGCTGGACGAACTTGGCGCCCCGGCCTTCGGGCGCGTATTTTTGGGCGCTGCTGTGCCCGCAGCCTATTTTTGGCACACGGAGGTGCCTCGCAAAGTCTCGCGCCATTCCGAGTCCGGCGGACGAAGTTGGCCAGCCCCACCCCCCAAGGCTATAGCCCACCCGTTTTTGTGGCCTTTTACCGCTGGACGAACTTGGCGCCCCGGCCTTCGGGCCGGTATTTTTGGGAGCGGCTGTGCCCGCGGCCTATTTTTGGCACACGGAGGCGCCTCGCAAAGTCTCGCGCCATTCCGAGCCCGGCGGACGAAGTTGGCCAGCCCCACCCCCCGAGGCTATAGCCCACCCGTTTTTGTGGCATTTTACCGCTGGACGAACTTGGCGCCCCGGCCTTCGGGCGGGTATTTTTGGGCGCGGCTGTGCCCGCGGCCTATTTTTGCCACACGGACGCGCCTCGCAAAGTCTCGCGCCATTCCGAGTCCGGCGGACGAAGTTGGCCAGCCCCACCCCCCAAGGCTATAGCCCACCCGTTTTTGTGGCCTTTTACCCCTGGACGAACTTGGCGCCCCGCCCTTCGGGCGGGTATTTTTGGGGGCGGCTGTGCCCGCGGCCTATTTTTGGCACACGGAGGCGCCTCGCAAAGTCTCGCGCCATTCCGAGTCCGGCGGACGAAGTTGGCCTGCCCCACCCCCCAAGGCTATAGCCCACCCGTTTTTGTGGCCTTTTTCCGCTGGATTGGCGCCCCGGCCTTTGGGCGGGTATTTTTGGGCGCGGCTGTGCTGGCGGCCTATTTTTGCCACATGGAGGCGCCTCGCAAAGTCTCACGTCATTCCGAGTCCGGCGGACGAAGTTGGGCAGCCCCACCCCCCAAGGCTATAGCCCACCCGTTTTTGTGGCCTTTTACAGCTGGACGAACTTGGCGCCCCGGCCTTCGGGCGGGTATATTTGGGAGAAGCTGTGCCCGCGGCCTATTTTTGGCACACGGAGGCGCCTCGCAAATTCTCGTGCCATTCCGAGCCCGGCGGACGATGTTGGCCAGCCCCACCCCCCGAGGCTATAGCCCACCCGTTTTTGTGGCATTTTACCGCTGGACGAACTTGGCGCCCCGGCCTTCGGGCGGGTATTTTTGGACGCGGCTGTGCCCGCGGCCTATTTTTTCCACCCGGACGCGCCTCGCAAAGTCTCGCGCCATTCCGAGTCCGGCGGACGAAGTTGGCCAGCCCCACCCACCAAGGCTATAGCCCACCCGTTTTTGTGGCCTTTTTCCGCTGGACGAACTTGGCGCCCCGGCCTTCGGGCGCTGCTGTGCCCGCGGCCTATGTTTGGTACACGGAAGCGCCTCGTAAAGTCTCGCGCCATTCCGAGTCCGGCGGACGAAGTTGGCCAGCCCCACCCCGCAAGGCTATAGCCCACCCGTTTTTGTGGCCTTTTTCCGCTGGACGAACTTGGCGCCCCGGCCTTCGGGCGGGTATTTTTAGGCGCGGCTGTGCCCGCAGCCTATTTTTGGCACACGGAGGTGGCTCGCAAAGTCTCGCGCCATTCCAAGTCCGGCGGACGAAGTTGGCCAGCCCCACCCCCCGAGGCTATAGCCCACCCGTTTTTGTGGCATTTTACCGCTGGACGAACTTGGCGCCCCGGCCTTCGGGCCGTCATTTTTGGGAGAAGCTGTGCCCGCGGCCTATTTTTGGCACACGGAGGCGCCTCGCAAAGTCTCGCGCCATTCCGAGCCCGGCGGACGAAGTTGGCCAGCCCCACCCCGCGAGGCTATAGCCCACCCGTTTTTGTGGCATTTTACCGCTGGACGAACTTGGCGTCCTGGCCTTCGGGCGGGTATTTTTGGCCGCGGCTGTGCCCGCGGCCTATTTTTGGCACACGGAGGCCCCTCGCATAGTCTCGTGCCATTCCGAGTCCGGCAGACGAAGTTGGCCAGCCCCACCCCCCTAGGCTATAGCCCACCCGTTTTTGTGGCCTTTTTCCGCTGGACGAACTTGGCTCCCCGGCCTTCGGGCGGTTATTTTTGGGCGTGGCTGTGCCCGCGGCCTATTTTTCGCACACGGAGGTCCCTCGTAAAGTCTCGCGTGACTCCGAGTCCGGCGGACGAAGTTGGCCAGCCCCACCCCCCAAGGCTATAGCCCACCCGTTTTTGTGGCCTTTTTCCGTTGGACGAACTTGGCGCCCCGGCCCTTCGGGCGGGTATTTTTGGGTGCGGCAGTGCCCGCGTCCTATTTTTGGCACACGGAGCCGCCTCGCAAAGTCTCGCGCCATTCTGAGTCCGGCGGACGAAGTTGGCCAGCCCCACCCCCCAAGGCTATAGCCCACCCGTTTTTGTGGCCTTTTTCCGCTGGACGAACTTGTCGTCCCGGCCTTCGGGTGGGTATTTTTGGGTACGGCTGTGCCCGAGGCCTATTTTTGGCGTACGGAGGCACCTCACAAAGTCTCGCGTCATTCCGAGTCCGGCGGACGAAGTTGGCCAGCCCCACCCCCCAAGGCTATAGCCCACCCGATTTTGTGGCCTTTTTCCGCTGGACGAACTTGGTGCCCCGTACTTCGGGCTGGTATTTTTTGGCGCGGCTGTGTCCGCGGCCTATTTTTGGCACACGGAGGTGCCTCACAAAGTCTCGCGCCAGTCCGAGTCCGGCGGACGAAGTTGGCCAGCCCCACCCCCCAAGGCTATAGCCCACCCGTTTTTGTGGCCTTTTTCCGCTGGACGAACTTGGCGCCCCGGCCTTCGGGCTGGTATTTTTAGGCGCGGCTGTGCCCGCAGCCTATTTTTGGCACACGGAGGTGGCTCGCAAAGTCTCGCGCCATTCCAAGTCCGGCGGACGAAGTTGGCCAGCCCCACCCCCCAAGGCTATAGCCCACCCGTTTTTGTGGCCTTTTACCGCTGGACGAACTTGGCGCCCCGGCCTTCGGGCGGGTATTTTTGGGGGCGGCTGTGCCCGCGGCATATTTTTGGCACACGGAGGCGCCTAGCAAAGTCTCGCGCCATTCCGAGTCCGGCGGACGAAGTTGGCCAGCCCCACCCCCCAAGGCTATAGCCCACCCGTTTTTGTGCCCTTTTCCCGCTGGACGAACTTGACGCCCCGGCCTTCGGGCGGGTATTTTTAGGCGCGGCTGTGCCCGCAGCCTATTTTTGGCACACGGAGGTGGCTCGCAATGTCTCGCGCCATTCCAAGTCCGGCGGACGAAGTTGGCCTGCCCCACCCCCCAAGGCTATAGCCCACCCGTTTTTGTGGCCTTTTTCCGCTGGATTGGCGCCCCGGCCTTTGGGCGGGTATTTTTGGGCGCGGCTGTGCTGGCGGCCTATTTTTGCCACATGGAGGCGCCTCGCAAAGTCTCACGTCATTCCGAGTCCGGCGGACGAAGTTGGGCAGCCCCACCCCCCAAGGCTATAGCCCACCCGTTTTTGTGGCCTTTTACAGCTGGACGAACTTGGCGCCCCGGCCTTCGGGCGGGTATATTTGGGAGAAGCTGTGCCCGCGGCCTATTTTTGGCACACGGAGGCGCCTCGCAAATTCTCGTGCCATTCCGAGCCCGGCGGACGATGTTGGCCAGCCCCACCCCCCGAGGCTATAGCCCACCCGTTTTTGTGGCATTTTACCGCTGGACGAACTTGGCGCCCCGGCCTTCGGGCGGGTATTTTTGGACGCGGCTGTGCCCGCGGCCTATTTTTTCCACCCGGACGCGCCTCGCAAAGTCTCGCGCCATTCCGAGTCCGGCGGACTAAGTTGGCCAGCCCCACCCACCAAGGCTATAGCCCACCCGTTTTTGTGGCCTTTTTCCGCTGGACGAACTTGGCGCCCCGGCCTTCGGGCGCGTATTTTTGGGCGCTGCTGTGCCCGCGGCCTATGTTTGGTACACGGAAGTGCCTCGCAAAGTCTCGCGCCATTCCGAGTCCGGCGGACGAAGTTGGCCAGCCCCACCCCGCAAGGCTATAGCCCACCCGTTTTTGTGGCCTTTTTCCGCTGGACGAACTTGGCGCCCCGGCCTTCGGGCGGGTATTTTTAGGCGCGGCTGTGCCCGCAGCCTATTTTTGGCACACGGAGGTGGCTCGCAAAGTCTCGCGCCATTCCAAGTCCGGCGGACGAAGTTGGCCAGCCCCACCCCCCGAGGCTATAGCCCACCCGTTTTTGTGGCATTTTACCGCTGGACTGACTTGGCGCCCGGCCTTCGGGCCGTTATTTTGGGAGAAGCTGTGCCCGCGGCCTATTTTTGGCACACGGAGGCGCCTCGCAAAGTCTCGCGCCATTCCGAGCCCGGCGGGACCAGTTGGCCAGCCCCACCCCCCGAGGCTATAGCCCACCCGTTTTTGTAGCATTTTACCGCTGGACGAACTTGGCGCCCTGGCCTTCGGGCGGGTATTTTTGGGCGCGGCTGTGTCCGCGGCCTATTTTTACCACACGCACGCGCCTCGCAAAGTCTCGCGCCATTCCGAGTCCGGCGGACGAAGTTGGCCAGCCCCACCCCCCAAGGCTATAGCCCACCCGTTTTTGTGGCCTTTTACCGCTGGACGAACATGGTGCCCCGGCCTAGGGGCGGGTATTTTTGGGGGCAGCTGTGCCCGCGGCCTATTTTTGGCACACGGAGGCGCCTAGCAAAGTCTCGCGCCATTCCGAGTCCGGCGGACGAAGTTGGCCTGCCCCACCCCCCAAGGCTATAGCCCACCCGTTTTTGTGGCCTTTTTCCGCTGGATTGGCGCCCCGGCCTTTGGGCGGGTATTTTTGGGCGCGGCTGTGCTGGCGGCCTATTTTTGCCACATGGAGGCGCCTCGCAAAGTCTCACGTCATTCCGAGTCCGGCGGACGAAGTTGGGCAGCCCCACCCCCCAAGGCTATAGCCCACCCGTTTTTGTGGCCTTTTACAGCTGGACGAACTTGGCGCCCCGGCCTTCGGGCGGGTATATTTGGGAGAAGCTGTGCCCGCGGCCTATTTTTGGCACACGGAGGCGCCTCGCAAATTCTCGTGCCATTCCGAGCCCGGCGGACGATGTTGGCCAGCCCCACCCCCCGAGGCTATAGCCCACCCGTTTTTGTGGCATTTTACCGCTGGACGAACTTGGCGCCCCGGCCTTCGGGCGGGTATTTTTGGACGCGGCTGTGCCCGCGGCCTATTTTTTCCACCCGGACGCGCCTCGCAAAGTCTCGCGCCATTCCGAGTCCGGCGGACGAAGTTGGCCAGCCCCACCCACCAAGGCTATAGCCCACCCGTTTTTGTGGCCATTTTCCGCTGGATTGGCGCCCCGGCCTACGGCGGATATTTTTGGGGGCGGCTGTGCCCGCGGCCTATTTTTGGCACATGGAGGCGCCTAGCAAAGTCTCGCACCATTCCGAGTCCGGCGGACGAAGTTGGCCAGCCCCACCCCCCAAGGCTATAGCCCACCCGTTTTTGTGGCCATTTTCCGCTGGATTGGCGCCCCGGCCTTCGGGCGGGTATTTTTGGGCGCGGCTGTGCCCGCGGCCTATTTTTGGCACACGGAGGTGCCTCGCAAAGTCTCGCGCCATTCCGAGACCGGCCTACGAAGTTGGCCAGCCCCACCCCCCAAGGCTATAGCCCACCCGTTTTTCTGGCCTTTTTCCACTGGACGAACTTGGCGCCCCGGCCCTCGGACGGGTATTTTTGGGTGCAGCTGGGCCCGCTGCCTATTTTTGGCACACGGAGGCCCCTCACAAAGTCTCGCGCCATTCCGAGTCCGGCGGACGAAGTTGGCCAGCCCCACCCCCCAAGGCTATAGCCCACCCGTTATTGTAGCCTTTTTCCGCTGGACGAACTTGGCGCCCCGGCCTTCGGGAGGGTATTTTTGGGCGCGGCTGCGCCCGCGGCCTATTTTTGGCACACGGAGGCCCCTCGCAAAGTCTCGCGCCATTACGAGTCCGTTGGACGAAGTTGGCCAGCCCCACCCCCCAAGGCTATAGCCCACCCGTTTTTGTGGCCTTTTTCCGCTGGACGAACTTGGCGCCCCGGCCTTCGGGCGGGTATTTTTGGACGCGGCTGGGCCCGCTGCCTATTTTTGGCACACGGAGGCCCCTCACAAAGTCTCGCGCCATTCCGAGTCCGGCGGACGAAGTTGGCCAGCCCCACCCCCCAAGGCTATAGCCCACCCGTTATTGTAGCCTTTTTCCGCTGGACGAACTTGGCGCCCCGGCCTTCGGGAGGGTATTTTTGGGCGCGGCTGCGCCATTTTTGCCTATTTTTGGCACACGGAGGCGCCTCGTAAAGTCTCGCGCCATTCCGAGACCCGCGGACGAAGTGGGCCAGCCCCACCCCAAGGCTATAGCCCACCCGTTTTTCTGGCCTTTTCCACTGGACGAACTTGGCGCCCGGCCTTCGGGCGGGTATTTTTCGGTGTAGCTGTGCCCGCGGCCTATTTTTGGCACACGGAGGGCCCCTCAAAGTCTCGCGCCATTCCGAGTCCGATGGACGAAGTTGGCCAGCCCCACCCCCAAGGCTATAGCCCACCCGTTTTGTGGCCTTTTCCGCTGGACGAACTTGGCGCCCGGCCTTCCGGCGGGTATTTTTGGGCGCGGATGAGCCCGCGGCCTATTTTTGGCACACGGAGGCCCCTCGCAAAGTCTCGCACCGTTACGAGTCCGGCGGACGAAGTGGACCAGCCCCACCCCCCAAGGCTATAGCCCACCCGTTTTTGTGGCCTTTTTCCGCTGGACGAACTTGGCGCCCGGGCCTTCGGGCGGGTATTTTTGGGCGCGGCTGTGTCCGCGGCCTATTTTCGGCACACGGAGACCCCTCACAAAGTCTCGCATCATTCCGAGTCCGGCGGACGAAGTTGGCCAGCCCCACCCCCCAAGGCTATAGCCCACCCGTTTTTGTGGCCTTTTTCAGCTGGACGAACTTGGCGCCCGGGCCTTCGGGCGGTTATTTTTGGGCGCGGCTGTGTCCGTGAGCTATTTTTGGCTCACGGAGGCCCCTCGCAGAGTCTCACGCCATTCCGAGTACGGCGGACGAAGTTGGCCAGCCCCACCCCCCAAGGCTATAGCCCACCCGTTTTTGTGCCCTTTTTCCGCAGGACGAACTTGGCGCCCCCGCCTTGGGGCGGGTATTTTTGGGCGCGGCTGTGCCCGCGGCCTATTTTTGGCACACGGAGGCCCCTCGCAAAGTCTCGCGCCATTTCGAGTCCGGCGGACGAAGTCGGCCAGCCCCACCCCCCAAGGCTATAGCCCACCCGTTTTTGTTGCCTTTTTCCGCTGGACGAACTTGGCGCCCGGGCCTTGGGCGGTTATTTTTGGGCGCGGCTGTGTCCGAGTGCTATTTTTGGCTCACGGAGGCCCCTCGCAGAGTCTCTCGCCATTCCGAGTACGGCGGACGAAGTTGGCCAGCCCCACCCCCCAAGGCTATAGCCCACCCGTTTTTCTGGCCTTTTTCCACTGGACGAACTTGGCGCCCCGGCCTTCGGGCGGGTATTTTTGTGTACAGCTGTGCCCGCGACCTATTGTTGGAATACGGAGGCCCTCGCAAATTCTCGTACCATTCCGAGTCCGGCGGACAAGTGAGGCCAGCCCCACCCCCCAAGGCTATAGCCCACCCGTTTTTGTGGCCTTTTTCCGCTGGACGTACTTGGCGCCACGACCTTCGGGCGGTTATTTTTGGGCGCGGCTGTGCCCGCGGCCTATTTTTGGCACATGGAAGCCCCTCGCAAAGTCTCGCGCCATTCCGAGTCCGGCGGACGAAGTTGGCCAGCCCCACCCCCCAAGCCTATAGCCCACCCGTTTTTGTGCCCTTTTTCCGCTGGACGAAGTTGCCGCCCCGGCCTTCGGTTGGTTATTTTTGGGCGCAGCTGTGCCCGCGGCCTATTTTTGGCACAAGGAGGCCCCTCATAAAGTTTCGCGCCATTCCGAGTCCGGCGGACGAAGTTGGCCAGCCCCACCCCCCAAGGCTATAGCCCACCCGTTTTTGAGGCCTTTTTCCTCTGAACGAACTTGGCGCCCGGCCTTGGGCGGTTATTTTGGGCGCTGCTGTTGCCGTGGCCTATTTTTGGTACACGGAGGCCCCTCACAAAGTCTCCCACCATTCCGAGTACGGCGGACGAAGTTGGCCAGCCCCACCCCCCAAGGCTATAGCCCACCCGTTTTTGTGGCCTTTTTCCGCAGGACGAACTTGGCGCCCCGGCCTTCGGGCGGTTATTTTTGGGCGTGGCTGTGCCCGCGGCCTAATTTTGGCACAAGGAGGCCCCTCGTAAAGTTTCGCGCCATTCCGAGTCCGGCGGACGAAGTTGGCCAGCCCCACCCCCCAAGGCTATAGCCCACCCGTTTTTGTGGCCTTTTTCCGCAGAACGAACTTGGCGCCCCGGCTTTCGGGCGGTTATTTTTGGGCGCGGCTGTTTCTGTGGCCTATTTTTGGTACACGGAGGCCCCTCACAAAGTCTCCCACCATTCCGAGTCCGGCGGACGAAGTTGGCCAGCCCCACCCCCAAGGCTATAGCCCAACCGTTTTTGTGGCCTTTTTCCGCTGGACGAACTTGGCGCCCCGGCCTTCGGGCGGTTATTTTTGGGCGCGGCTGTTTCCGTGGCCTATTTTTGGAACACGGAGGCCCCTCACAAAGTCTCCCACCATTCCGAGTCCGGCGGACGAAGTTGGCCAGCCCCACCCCCAAGGCTATAGCCCAACCGTTTTTGTGGCCTTTTTCCGCTGAACGAACTTGGCGCACCGGCCTTCGGGCGGTTATTTTTGGGCGCGGCTGTTTCCGTGGCCTATTTTTGGTACACGGAAGCCCCTCACAAAGTCTCACACCATTCCGAGTCCGGCGGACGAAGTTGGCCAGCCCCACCCCCCAAGGCTATAGCCCACCCGTTTTTGTGGCCTTTTTGCGCTGGACGAACTTGGCGCCCCGGCCTTCGGGCGGTTATTTTTGGGCGCGGCTGTGCCCGCGGCCTATTTTTGGTACACGGAGACCCCTCGCAAAGTCTCGCCCCATTCCGAGTCCGGCGGACAAAGTTGGCCAGCCCCACCCCCCAAGGCTATAGCCCACCCATTTTTGTGGCCTTTATCCGCTGGACGAACTTGGCGCCCCGGCCTTCGGGCGGTTATTTTTGGGCGCGGCTGTTTCCATGGCCTATTTTTGGTACACGGAGGCCCCTCACAAAGTCTCCCACCATTCCGAGTCTGGCGGACGAAGTGGGCCAGCCCCACCCCCCAAGGCTATAGCCCACCCGTTTTTGTGGCCATTTTCCGCTGGACGAACTTGGCGCCCCGACCTTCGGGCGGTTATTTTTGGGTGCGGCTGTGCCCGCGGCTTATTCTTGGCACACGGAGGCCCCTCGCAAAGTCTCGTGCGATTCTGAGTCCGGCGGACGAAGTTGGCCAGCCCCACCCCCCAAGGCTATAGCCCACCCGTTTTTGTGGCCTTTTTCCGCTGGACGAACTTGGCGCCCCGGCCTTGGGCGGTTATTTTTGGGCGCGGCTGTGCCCATGGCCTATTTTTGGCACACGGAGGCCCTCGCATAGTCTCGTGCCATTCCGAGTCCGCAGACGAAGTTGGCCAGCCCCACCCCCTAGGCTATAGCCCACCCGTTTTGTGGCCTTTTTTCCGCTGGACGAACTTGGCTCCCGTCCTTCGGGCGGTTATTTTTGGGTGCGGCTGTGCCCGCGGCCTATTTTTCGCACACGGAGGTCCCTCGTAAAGTCTCGCGTGACTCCGAGTCCGGCGGACGAAGTTGGCCAGCCCCAAACCCCAAGGCTATAGCCCACCCGTTTTGTGGCCTTTTTCCGTTGGACGAACTTGGCGCCCGGCCCTTCGGGCGGGTATTTTGGGTGCGGCAGTGCCCGCGTCCTATTTTTGCACACGGAGCCGCCTCGCAAAGTCTCGCGCCATTCTGAGTCCGGGCGGACGGTTGGCCAGCCCCACCCCAAGGCTATAGCCCACCCGTTTTTGTGGCCTTTTTCCGCTGGACGAACTTGTCGTCCCGGCCTTCGGGGGGGTATTTTTGGGTACGGCTGTGCCCGAGGCCTATTTTTGGCGTACGGAGGCACCTCACAAAGTCTCGCGTCATTCCGAGTCCGGCGGACGAAGTTGGCCAGCCCCACCCCCCAAGGCTATAGCCCACCCGATTTTGTGGCCTTTTTCCGCTGGACGAACTTGGTGCCCCGTACTTCGGGCTGGTATTTTTTGGCGCGGCTGTGTCCGCGGCCTATTTTTGGCACACGGAGGTGCCTCACAAAGTCTCGCGCCATTCCGAGTCCGGCGGACGAAGTTGGCCAGCCCCACCCCCCAAGGCTATAGCCCACCCGATTTTGTGGCCTTTTTCCGCTGGACGAACTTGGTGCCCCGTACTTCGGGCTGGTATTTTTTGGCGCGGCTGTGTCCGCGGCCTATTTTTGGCACACGGAGGTGCCTCGCAAAGTCTCGCGCCATTCCGAGTCCGGCGGACGAAGTTGGTCAGCCGCACCCCCCAAGGCTATAGCCCACCCGTTTTTGTGGCCTTTTTCCGCTGGACGAACTTGGCGCCCCGGCCTTCGGGCGGGTATTTTTGGGCGCGGCTGTGCCCGGGGTCTATTTTTGGCACACGGAGGTGACTCGCAATGTCTCGCGCCATTCCGAGTCCGGCGGACGAAGTTGGCCAGCCCCACACCCCAATGCTATAGCACACCCGTTTTTGTGGCCTTTTTCCGCTGGACGAACTTGGCGCCCCGGCCTTCGGGCGGGTATTTTTGGGCGCGGCTGTGCCCGCGGCCTATTTTTGGCACACGGAGGTGCCTCGCAAAGTCTCGCGCCATTCCGAGTCCGGCGGACGAAGTTGGCCAGCCCCACCCCCAAGGCTATAGCCCACCCGTTTTGTGGCCTTTTTCCGCTGGGACGAACTTGGCGCCCCGCGTTCGGGCGGTTATTTTTGGGAGCGGCTGTGCCCGCGGGCTATTTTTGGCACACGGAGGCCCCTCGCATCGTCACACGCCATTCCGAGTACGGCGGGCGACGTTGGGGCGCCCCACCCCCCGAGGCTGTAGCCCACCCGTTTTGTGGCCCTTTTCCGCTGGATGAACTTGGCGCCCGGCGTTCGGGCGGGTATTTTTGGGCGCGGCTGTGCCCGCGGCCTATTTTTGCACACACGGAGGCGCCTCGCAAAGTCTCGCGCCATTCCGAGTCCGGCGGACGAAGTTGGCCAGCCCCACCCCCCAAGGCTATAGCCCACCCGTTTTTGTGGCCTTTTTCCGCTGGACGAACTTGGCGCCCCGGCGTTCGGGCGGTTATTTTTGGGAGCGGCTGTGCCCGCGGCCTATTTTTGGCACACGGAGGCCCCTCGCAAAGTCTCACGCCATTCCAAGTGCGGCGGACGAAGTTGGCCAGCCCCACCCCCAAAGGCTATAGCCCACCCGTTTTTGTGGCCTTTTTCCGCTGGACGAACTTGGCGGCCCGGCCTTCGGGCGGGTATTTTTGGGCGCGGCTGTGCCCACGGCCTATTTTTGGTACACGGAGGTGCCTCGCAAAGTCTCGCGCCATTCCGTGTCCGGCGGACGAAGTTGGCCCCACCCCCCAAGGCTATAGCCCACCCGTTTTTGTGGCCTTTTTCCGCTGGACGAACTTGGCGCCCCGGCCTTCGGGAGGGTATTTTTGGGCGCGGCTGTGCCCTTTGGCCTTTTTGGCACACTGAGGTGCCTCGCAAAGTCTCGCGCCATTCCGAGTCCGGCGGACGAAGTTGGCCAGCCCCACCCCCCAAGGCTATAGCCCACCCGTTTTTGTGGCCTTTTTGCGCTGGACGAACTTGGCGCCCCGGCCTTTGGGCTGGTATTTTTTGGCGCGGCTGTGCCCGCGGCCTATTTTTTGCACACGGAGGTGCCTCGCAATGTCTCGCGCCATTCCGAGTCCGGCGGACGAAGTTGTCCAGCCACACCCCCCAAGGCTATAGCCCACCCGTTTTTGTGGCCTTTTTCCGCTGGACGAACTTGGCGCCCCGGCCTTCGGGCGTGTATTTTTGGGCGCGGCTGTGGCCGCGGCCTATTTTTGGTACACGGAGGCGCCTCGTAAAGTCTCGCGCCATTCCGTGTCCGGCGGACGAAGTTGGCCCCACCCCCCAAGGCTATAGCCCACCCGTTTTTGTGGCCTTTTTCCGCTGGACGAACTTGGCGCCCCGGCCTTCGGGCGGGTATTTTTGGGAGCGGCTGTGCCCGCGGCCTATTTTTGGCACACGGACGCCCCTCGTAAAGTCTCACGCCATTCCAAGTGCGGCGGACGAAGTTGGCCAGCCCCACCCCCAAAGGCTATAGCCCACCCGTTTTTGCGGCCTTTTTCCGCTGGACGAACTTATGCCCGGCCTTCGGGCGGGTATTTTTGGCTGTGCCTGTGCCGGGCTATTTTTGGCACACGGAGGTGCCTCGCAAAGTCTCGCGCCATTCCGAGTCCGGCGGATGAAGTTGGCCAGCCCCACACAAAGCCCACCCGGGGATGTGGCCTTTTTCCGCTGGACGAACTTGGCTCCCCGGCCTTTGGGCTGGTATTTTAGCGCGCTGTGCTGTGCCCAGACCTGACCTATTTTTGGCACACGGAGGCACCTCGCAAAGTCTCGCGCCATCCCGAGTCCGGCGGACGAAGTGGGCCAGCCACACCCCCCAAGGCTATAGCCCACCCGTTTTTGTGGCCTTTTTCCGCTGGACGAACTTGGCGGCCCGGCCTTCGGGCGGGTATTTTTGGGCGCGGCTGTGCCCACGGCCTATTTTTGGTACACGGAGGTGCCTCGCAAAGTCTCGCGCCATTCCGTGTCCGGCGGACGAAGTTGGCCCCACCCCCCAAGGCTATAGCCCACCCGTTTTTGTGGCCTTTTTCCGCTGGACGAACTTGGCGCCCCGGCCTTTGGGCGGGTATTTTTGGGCGCGGCTGTGCCCGCGGCCTATTTTTGGCACACGGAGGTGCCTCGCAAAGTCTCGCGCCATTCCGAGTCCGGCGGATTTGGTTGGCCAGCCCCACCCCCAAGGCTATAGCCCACCCGTTTTGTGGCCTTTTTGCGCTGGACGAACTTGGCGCCCGGCCTTTGGGCTGGTATTTTTGGCGCGGCTGTGCCCGCGGCCTATTTTTGGTACACGGAGGTGCCTCGCAGTCTCGCGCCATTCCGAGTCCGGGGCGGACGAAGTTGTCCAGCCACACCCCCAAGGCTATAGCCCACCCGTTTTTGTGGCCTTTTCCGCTGGACGAACTTGGCGCCCGGCCTTCGGCGTGTATTTTTGGCGCGGCTGTGGCCGCGGCCTATTTTTGTACACGGAGGCGCCTCGTAAAGTCTCGCGCCATTCCGTGTCCAGCGGACGAAGTTGGCCCCACCCCCCAAGGCTATAGCCCACCCGTTTTTGTGGCCTTTTTCCGCTGGACGAACTTGGCGCCCCGGCCTTCGGGTGGGTATTTTTGGGAGCGGCTGTGCCCGCGGCCTATTTTTGGCACACGGAGGCCCCTCGCAAAGTCTCACGCCATTCCAAGTGCGGCGGACGAAGTTGGCCAGCCCCACCCCCAAAGGCTATAGCCCACCCGTTTTTGTGGCCTTTTTCCGCTGGACGAACTTGGCGGCCCGGCCTTCGGGCGGGTATTTTTGGGCGCGGCTGTGCCCACGGCCTATTTTTGGTACACGGAGGTGCCTCGCAAAGTCTCGCGCCATTCCGAGTCCGGCGGACGAAGTTGTCCAGCCACACCCCCCAAGGCTATAGCCCACCCGTTTTTGTGGCCTTTTTCCGCTGGACGAACTTGGCGGCCCGGCCTTCGGGCGGGTATTTTTGGGCGCGGCTGTGCCCACGGCCCTATTTTTGGTACACGGAGGTGCCTCGCAAAGTCTCGCGCCATTCCGTGTCCGGGGCGGACGGGTTGGCCCCAACCCCCAAGGCTATAGCCCACCCGGTTTTGTGGGCTTTTTCCGCTGGACGAACTTGGCGCCCCGGCCTTTGGGCGGGTATTTTTGGCCGCGGCTGTGCCCGCGGCCTATTTTTGGCACACGGAGGTGCCTCGCAAAGTCTCGAGCGATTCCGAGTCCGGCGGACGAAGTTGGCCAGCCCCACCCCCCAAGGCTATAGCCTACCCGTTTTTGTGGCCTTTTTCCGCTGGACGAACTTGGCGCCCCGGCCTTCGGGTGGGTACTTTTGGGCGCGGCTGTGTCCGCGGCCTATTTGTCGCCCACGGAGGTGCCTCGCAACGTCTCGCGCCAGTCCGAGTCCGGCGGACGAAGTTGTCCAGCCACACCCCCCCAGGCTATAGCCCACCCGTTTTTGTGGCCTTTTTCCGCTGGACGAACTTGGCGCCCCGGCCTGCGGGCGGGTATTTGTGGGCGCGGCTGGGGCCGCTGGCTATTTTTGGTACACGGAGGCGCCTCGTAAAGTCTCGCGCCATTCCGTGTCCGGCGGACGAAGTTGGCCCCACCCCCCAAGGCTATAGCCCACCCGTTTTTGTGGCCTTTTTCCGCTGGACGAACTTGGCGCCCCGGCCTTCGGGCGGGTATTTTTGGGAGCGGCTGTGCCCGCGGCCTATTTTTGGCACACGGAGGCCCCTCGCAAAGTCTCACGCCATTCCAAGTGCGGCGGACGAAGTTGGCCAGCCCCACCCCCAAAGGCTATAGCCCACCCGTTTTTGTGGCCTTTTTCCGCTGGACGAACTTGGCGGCCCGGCCTTCGGGCGGGTATTTTTGGGCGCGGCTGTGCCCACGGCCTATTTTTGGTACACGGAGGTGCCTCGCAAAGTCTCGCGCCATTCCGTGTCCGGCGGACGAAGTTGGCCCCACCCCCCAAGGCTATAGCCCACCCGTTTTTGTGGCCTTTTTCCGCTGGACGAACTTGGCGTCCCGGCCTTCGGGCGGGTATTTTTGGGCGCGGCTGTGGCCGCGGCCTATTTTTGGCACACGGAGGTGCCTCGCAAAGTCTCGCGCCATTCCGAGTCCGGCGGACGAAGTTGGCCAGCCCCACCCCCCAAGGCTATAGCCCACCCGTTTTTGTGGCCTTTTTGCGCTGGACGAACTTGGCGCCCCGGCCTTTGGGCTGGTATTTTTTGGCGCGGCTGTGCCCGCGGCCTATTTTTGGCACACGGAGGTGCCTCGCAAAGTCTCGCGCCATTCCGAGTCCGGCGGACGAAGTTGTCCAGCCACACCCCCCAAGGCTATAGCCCACCCGTTTTTGTGGCCTTTTTCCGCTGGACGAACTTGGCGCCCCGGCCTTCGGGCGTGTATTTTTGGGCGCGGCTGTGGCCGCGGCCTATTTTTGGTACACGGAGGCGCCTCGTAAAGTCTCGCGCCATTCCGTGTCCGGCGGACGAAGTTGGCCCCACCCCCCAAGGCTATAGCCCACCCGTTTTTGTGGCCTTTTTCCGCTGGACGAACTTGGCGCCCCGGCCTTCGGGCGGGTATTTTTGGGAGCGGCTGTGCCCGCGGCCTATTTTTGGCACACGGAGGCCCCTCGCAAAGTCTCACGCCATTCCAAGTGCGGCGGACGAAGTTGGCCAGCCCCACCCCCAAAGGCTATAGCCCACCCGTTTTTGTGGCCTTTTTCCGCTGGACGAACTTGGCGGCCCGGCCTTCGGGCGGGTATTTTTGGGCGCGGCTGTGCCCGCGGGCTATTTTTGGCACACGGAGGTGCCTCGCAAAGTCTCGCGCCATTCCGAGTCCGGCGGATGAAGTTGGCCAGCCCCACACATAACCCACCCGTTTTTGTGGCCTTTTTCCGCTGGACGAACTTGGCGCCCCGGCCTTTGGGCTGGTATTTTTTGGCGCGGCTGTGCCCGCGGCCTATTTTTGGCACACGGAGGCACCTCGCAAAGTCTCGCGCCATCCCGAGTCCGGCGGACGAAGTTGGCCAGCCACACCCCCCAAGGCTATAGCCCACCCGTTTTTGTGGCCTTTTTCCGCTGGACGAACTTGGCGGCCCGGCCTTCGGGCGGGTATTTTTGGGCGCGGCTGTGCCCACGGCCTATTTTTGGAACACGGAGGTGCCTCGCAAAGTCTCGCGCCATTCCGTGTCCGGCGGACGAAGTTGGCCCCACCCCCCAAGGCTATAGCCCACCCGTTTTTGTGGCCTTTTTCCGCTGGACGAACTTGGCGCCCCGGCCGAAGGCGGGTATTTTTGGGCGTGGCTGTGCCCGCGGCCTATTTTTGGCACACGGAGGTGCCTCGCAAAGTCTCGCGCCATTCCGAGTCCGGCGGACGAAGTTGGCCAGCCCCACCCCCCAAGGCTATAGCCCACCCTTTTTTGTGGCCTTTTTGCGCTGGACGAACTTGGCGCCCCGGCCTTTGGGCTGGTATTTTTTGGCGCGGCTGTGCCCGCGGCCTATTTTTGGCACACGGAGGTGCCTCGCAAAGTCTCGCGCCATTCCGAGTCCGGCGGACGAAGTTGTCCAGCCACACCCCCCAAGGCTATAGCCCACCCGTTTTGTGGCCTTTTTCCGCTGGACGAACTTGGCGCCCGGCCTTCGGCGTGTATTTTGGGCGCGGCTGTGGCCGCGGCCTATTTTTGGTACACGGAGGCGCCTCGAAAAGTCTCGCGCCATTCCGTGTCCAGCGGACGAAGTTGGCCCCACCCCCCAAGGCTCTAGCCCCACCGGTAGTGAGGCCTTTTTCCGCTGGACGAACTTGGCGCCCCGGCCTTCGGGCGGGTATTTTTGGGAGCGGCTGTGCCCGCGGCCTATTTTTGGCACACGGAGGCCCCTCGCAAAGTCTCACGCCATTCCAAGTGCGGCGGACGAAGTTGGCCAGCCCCACCCCCAAAGGCTATAGCCCACCCGTTTTTGTGGCCTTTTTCCGCTGGACGAACTTGGCGGCCCGGCCTTCGGGCGGGTATTTTTGGGCGCGGCTGTGCCCGCGGGCTATTTTTGGCACACGGAGGTGCCTCGCAAAGTCTCGCGCCATTCCGAGTCCGGCGGATGAAGTTGGCCAGCCCCACACCCCAAGGCTATAGCCCACCCGTTTTTGTGGCCTTTTTCCGCTGGACGAACTTGGCGCCCCGGCCTTTGGGCTGGTATTTTTTGGCGCGGCTGTGCCCGCGGCCTATTTTTGGCACACGGAGGCACCTCGCAAAGTCTCGCGCCATCCCGAGTCCGGCGGACGAAGTTGGCCAGCCACACCCCCCAAGGCTATAGCCCACCCGTTTTTGTGGCCTTTTTCCGCTGGACGAAATTGGCGCCCCGGCCTTCGGGCGTGTATTTTTGGGCGCGGCTGTGGCCGCGGCCTATTTTTGGGACACGGAGGCGCCTCGCAAAGTCTCGCGACATTCCGAGTCCGGCGGACAAAGTTGGCCAGCCCCACCCCCCAAGGCTATAGCCCACCCGTTTTTGTGGCCTTTTTCCGCTGGACGAACTTGGCGCCCCGGCCTTCGGGCGGGTATTTTTGGGCGCGGCTGTGCCCGCGGCCTATTTTTGGCACACGGAGGCCCCTCGCAAAGTCTCACGCCATTCCGAGCGGGGCGGACGAAGTGGGCCAGCCCCACCCCCAAAGGCTATAGCCCACCCGTTTTTGTGGCCTTTTTCCGCTGGACGAACTTGGCGGCTCGGCCTTCGGGCGGTTATTTTTGGGCGCGGCTGTGCCCGCACCCTATTTTTGGCACACGGAGGCCACTCGTAAAGCCTCGCACCATTCCGAGTCCGGCGGACGAAGTTGGCCAGCCCCACCCCCCAAGGCTATAGCCCACCCGTTTTTGTGGCCTTTTTCCGCTGGACGAACTTGGCGACCCGGCGTTCGGGCGGTTATTTTTGGGAGCGGCTGTGCCCGCGGCCTATTTTTGGCACACGGAGGCCCCTCGCAAAGTCTCACGCCATTCCAAGTGCGGCGGACGAAGTTGGCCCGCCCCACCCCCAAAGGCTATAGCCCACCCGTTTTTGTGGCCTTTTTCCGCTGGACGAACTTGGCGGCCCGGCCTTCGGGCGGGTATTTTTGGGCGCGGCTGTGCCCACGGCCTATTTTTGGTACACGGAGGTGCCTCGCAAAGTCTCGCGCCATTCCGTGTCCGGCGGACGAAGTTGTCCCCACCCCCCAAGGCTATAGCCCACCCGTTTTTGTGGCCTTTTTCCGCTGGACGAACTTGGCGCCCGCCCTCGGGTGGGTATTTTTGCCAAGCAGCTCATGGCCTATTTTTTTGGCACACGGAGGTGCTCGCAAAGTCTCGCGCCATTCCGAGTCCGGCGGGACGGTTGGCCAGCCAAACCCCCAAGGATATAGCCCACCCTCTTTGTGGCCTTTTTTTGCGCTGGACGAACTTGGCGCCTGCCTTTGGGCTGGTATTTTTGCATGCTGCCCTCGGCCTATTTTTGGCATTATCGGAGGTGTCTCGCAGTTCACACATTCCGAGTCCGGCGGACGGTTGTCCAGCCACCCCCAAGGCTATAGCCCACCCGCTTTGTGGCCTTTTTCCGCTGGACTCCAACTTGGC
>JAUJEM010000154.1:0-20802 GCA_030448935.1 Citrus cavaleriei
AAATCTCCTTTTGTCTTTTAGAAACATTTGAATAAAAACGAAAATAGAAAACAAATATTATAAATAAAAATGTTATATGTTACATACCAGAATGTATGACATTTGTTGTTGATTAGAATATTTTAGTTAAATCTTTTACTTAAAGAAAAGTTTGGAAAAATTTTGACCCATTAATTTTATGCAATTTAATGGTGAATAAATTGTCATATATCAAATGCTTAAATATAGAAATTAGTCTGACTAATTTTAATATAGAAATCTAGTTCTCACCATATTCGATATTCGCGTAGGAATGGGGATAAATATGTTGGGAAAATATGCTCTTTAAAAGTATATGTGTTTATTTAATTGTAATAAACAATTTTTCTGATTAATAAAATAAATGAGGTATTTTATTCAAATATCTTAATTGCATTAATATTTGTATTAAAGTCCATTTAATCATATTATATGTAATTATGTATTTATGTGATCACCATGTGGATTCACAGAAGACATAAATACAAGTTATCTTATGATTAAATAAATTTAGTTCGCAGTTGATAAATAAAGTTGGGCACTTTATTTAGGTATAGACTGTAATAAATTCATTGAATGATTTGTCTTAATCATGTATGAATTTATTGATGTAGTACGAATACATTGAACAGGATCACATATGAGATTTAATTAACTTTGTAATAACTGTCAGACTTATTAAATCTCATAGGCGTTGATTTTACTGTAATCTTAATCTTGAGTTAATTATGATTTCATGATTGTGATTGTTATTTCATTTGAGTTACCAATGAGCACGACACATCCTTGTGGTCAAGATTACCCGGTATCTTGGTGGGAGCAATTATGAGTATTGGAGTTATGGATTAACAATATAGAATTTGTACAACACATCTCTTGATAGGTTTGATTGATTGAAACAAGAATTCTCAGAGTGTGTCAACATATTTAGTATGTTGAAAATGATCATTAGAGAAAACCAGAAGGATCAAGGAATAAGATGTTATTAAATTGACACTGACAAGTTGAGATATCAATTTAATTAACGATGTGGTACAAAGGATTGTGCAAGAAAGAAATCAATGTGGCTGGCTTATTATTTGACATATAATTATTTGAGTACAATCTTTTATGAAGTGATGGTGGAATTTAATTGGGCGGATTGTGGAATTAAATAATGTGGGCTAGTTTAATTTGGAGCAAATGATTAATATAGAGTTATACTTATTATATGATCTCTGATAATAAGCTTGGTAAATTAATTAAGGCATCACTATTTGCTTATTCAATATGAATAACTAATTAAGCTTGGTCAAAAACCTAATGTTGCATTTAGGAGGCCCTTATTGTGAAAGAAATTGTTTTGCAGGATTTATTTGGTGCAATGATTGTTAAAGAAATAAAGTGATGGTTTTCTAAAGAAAATGCTGCCACTTTATACTTAAATCGGAGAATAAGATTTTCTCTCTATGCAAGAAAATAAAATTTATAATGCTGCGAAGATTTTTTAAGGCATCAGATTTGCTTGTTCAGATGACCGAAAGAGGACATAAAACCTGATTTGCACACTTTTGGAGCTATTATTCATGGACTTGTTGCTGCAGGGGAGGTAGTTGTTGCAATGACAGTTAAAGAAAAAATGATGGAAAGGAAGAAATGCCTGATGCTGCTATTTACAATGTTTTGATGAGTGGCCTTTGCAAGAAAAGGAGGCTCCTGCTAAGATACTACTTGAGGAGATGCTTGACCATAATGTACAAGCTGATGCCTATATTTATGCAACATTAATTGATGGCTTCATAAGGAATGATGATCTTGATGAAGCAAAGAAATTATTTGAGCTAACAATTCAAAAGGGTATGGATCCTGGTGTTGTAGGGTGCAATGCCATGATAAAGGGTTACTGCAAATTTGGATTGATGAAAGATGCATTATCATGTGTCAATAGAATGATAGAGAGACACCATCACCCTGATGAGTTCACTTATTCAACAATAATAGATGGCTATGTAAAACAGCATGACTTAGATGGTGCACTGAGGACGTTTGGGGAGATGGTGAGACGGAAATGTAAGCCAAATGTTGTTACATACACTGCTTTAATTGATGGGTTTTGCCGCATTGGAGATTCTGATAGGGCACAAGAAACCTTTAAAGAGATGCAGGTTCATGGTTTGCTGCCTAATGTAGTCACATACACCATAATCATTGGCAGCTTTTGTAAGCAGAGAAGACTTGGAAAAGCTGCTTCCTTTTTTGAACTAATGCTGACAAACAAGTGCATCCCTAATGATGCTACCTTCCAGTGTTTGATAAATGGATTTACAAATAATGCACCAACTGCAGTTTCTGACGATGAGTCTGAGGAAATAAATAAACCTATATTTCTGGAATTTTTTGAAAGGATGATATCGGATGGATGGGGTCATATGGCTGCTGCCTATAATTCAATCATCATCAGCCTTTGCTGTCATGGAATGGTCAAAGTTGCTTTGCAATTGCATGATAAAATGATGAGTAAGGGCTTTCTTCAAGATCCCATATCTTTTGCTGCCCTGCTACATGGTATTTGTTTGGAAGGAAAATCAAAGGAGTGGACAAATTTTATTCCCTGTATTTTGAATGAAAAAGAACTGCAAATTTCGGTCAAGTATTCTGAGAGTTTAAGGCAGTGTCTGCCTCAAGGAATGGCTTCCGAGGCTCCTCTTATTTTGCAGACCTTGCTTGAAGACCATAGTCTAAAAGCCAAAACTGGATGATTAATGTAGATTACATGTCTAGAAACTACATTCGGCTTCATAGAAACAAAAGAACTTAATCTTTGGTTGGCCACAGAACTCACAAGTGAGTCTGCCTAAATGCTTTATTTCTTGTTGAGTATCTTTTATATGTTTGTTTCTGGTAACTTCTGGCCGTATGACTCGACAGATTGGCCCTGAGAAATGAGGATCTATTCCATTCTTCAAGTGTTATGGCAGAAAACATGGATGGTAAATTCTCTACGATTCATATTGTATATTCAATTTGATATATAACCTTGTGTTAATGGCTAATATTCTAATCTTTTATAAACTTAGCAGGCAGTTCAGTGCAATTTGATGAAGATAAATTTGTCTTAGCCCTTAATTTTCTACAATTAAGGTAATAACTCATGCTTACGGGATATTGAACCATGCGTGACTCTGATTGGAGGTATGTACTGGTATTTTCTTTTGTTGCTTTCTGATATGAATGATTGTGAAAGTGTCTATGAATGTGATCTTCTACTCTGAGGAGAGAAGTCATTGCCAAATAAGGCAAGGGTTTTTTTTCTTCATCAGTTGTCAGAGAGCATGGATTTTAAGTTTTGAAAAACTTGAGTGCCTCACAAGACTGATCTCAAGAACTCTGTATGACATGTCAATTGTTGGTCCCCAAGAGTTATTCATGCTTTCAGTTTAATTTTTGTATTTACATTTGATCACAAGTGTGTTTTTAATTTAGATACTGTTCTTTGACAGGTGTTCATCATGCATCCTAGCAGAAGTCAGATTTCTTATAAACCAACAACAATTGCGTATTATGCGACAAAGCAGAGTTTTGTTCGGTTTACTGTATGTTATTCAACTTTACTCACTAATTTTCAAGACTGACAGCATTTTTAGTCATGCTACAACTTGTAGTTAATTGTGAAAATCATATAGAAAGGAAATTAATGTCATACATCACAAATATACATTGTTCTCCTTTTTTTTCTCTACCATGATTTTATAAACAAAAGCAGAAGTTGCAATTGCTTTTGCTTTATTCCTGTTGTACTTGCTCATCAAATCCTGCAAAGAATTCAATAAATTCAGAGATGGAAGAGAATTATAATTAAGGTTAGCAGATAATGGTTTTTTCATAAGGTTCTTTCAACAAGAAGATGACAATGAAGAAAGAAGCATATACTGTATGTATTCAACATCGATCTTTTGGTCATGATGGTGGGAAATGGCTGTGAAGGCATCAGTGACAGTTTTGTTGTAGATGGACAGGGTATCTGTGAGCAGAAATCCACTACTTTTACATCAATAATTTGGTGCTTGTGCGGTCGATCAGCTCCACTCAAGCATCTCATTTTATAGCGCCTTCCGCAAGCAGCTCCATTATCCCACAATCCTTCACCCACTGCGACAAATAACTTGCTTGGTGGGAACTGGTCTTGTCTATTTCCATAGCATCTGGTTGCTGGAAGAATAAAAGGCAACAAGAACTAAGAATACTAGAGAAACTCATAGAATATGTTTCTTTTTATTTCTTAAATTCTTTGTAAACTTTGATTTTTGTTGCAAATTTATCGAGGTGACAGAAGAATGATTTGGCTCACATATATATGGTGGGTTATAAGATGTTGCAGTGCCGATATCCCCATATACTATGCAGGCTGTTCTGCTCATCAAGGCTAACGCAATTGCCAGATGCAATAGCCTCACTGCAAGGAGAAAAGGAGATATGTTAGGTTCATTCACTTGTGCTAAATATATAGGAGAAAAAATTTAACGATGGGATTTTTTTTTTTTTTGGAGACTTTTGAATTCTACAATTATGAGCAATTCACTTTGAAGGCAATAAAACGTGAGGAATGTGTTGAGTAATAACTATTCAATTTGATTTCTGTTATTTGCACTGTTTTAGATCATTTAATTTCCATTACTTGCACCCTTTATTAGAAATCACTTTAATTTTTGGCATAGAACTAATTCAGGGATCAGGATATCCTCTTCATTCAACAAAAATTAAATTTCCGAATATGACATATGACAGACATTTCACTAAAAAATCAAGATAACTATCAATTAAAAGGTTTTTTCATTTTGATTAATTTCCGGAAAGTACATTCACTTTTTGAAAAACTCAGCCAAGTGAGTTCTAGTCAAACCCACCTCATAAGTTACAAATTCTGTCAGGTGTAAACCAGGATTCAAATAAATGCCTTCAATCTTTGTTATGACATCAATATTTAAAAATAACAATAATAAGAAAAAAATGGAATATGAGGAAAGGTTTAACCCAAGAACATGAAATTACAACTCAAATTCACAAAAGCAGTCCGGCAAAGCAGACCCTCGTCCCATAAGAAAATCATCTCTGTGGACCTTCCACAAGGCTTGCATCAACTCCTTCCCTTCCAAGCCTTGATAAGTGAACTCCGCAAAAGCTTTTCTGCTTACGAACAGAGTTTTATACAACCCTTTAAAAGCACGCATTGCTGCAACCATCTTATCCATGTTTCCAAAATATGTAGCCATGTAGGAATCGCTGTTGATGGATACGTAATAATCCAAGGCAGCTTTTGTGTTCCCATGCATGCGTGTGAAATCCTCACCAGTACGAAGGGCGGACTTGGTAACTACATTGGTGTAAACAGATGTTAACCCTTCAATTTCCATCAGGCCATCACCTGCAGCCAGGTATATATTTGTGTTTGTTGGGATGGAAAGTGCTTGAAGTATAAGAGCTGTTTCATTGGGTGTAAGAGGGCATTTTCCCGTCTTCTCAGATGCGAGCTACCTCTCCAGTCCATGGTTTTCTATCACCCCTGCCGCCTCGATCGCTTGCATGGAGGTGGGAGAAAGGCCTTGGTATTCACATTGGCTGTAGGCAACCATATCTGGTTCAAACCTAAGGTGAAGTGAGAGAAAAGGTTTGGGTATGGCTTCCAGAAGCTCAGCCGCTTTCTTCTGCAAGGATCTAGTAAGACGTAATGCACTGTAGCATGCTTGACAAAGAGCAGCTTTTGCAAATCTTGGGTACCTGTAGGATTTTATGAAAGCACAGATTCAGGAAAAAATATATCAGAACACTCATCAGGTGCACTAAATAATGAAGTAATGAAGCAAGGAAACTTGAGACACGAAAAAATACCTGTCCCTTCTCTGGCTCATTGCTGGTGTCAGTGAGATATACTTATGTTCCAACAGGGCTGGAAGAACACTTTCAACATAATCAAATTGTCCTTTCCGTTTGCTACAATCTACATGAAAAGGTTCTTTAGATGAAATCTCAGGAGGCAATTCTTTGACAACTTTAACAAAGCCATCCATATGTTGAATGAAGTAGTCGGCCTCAAATATATCTGCAAAATCACTGAGGTAAAGCTAAGGAGTTAAACGAATACTGTGTGTGTAGAGAAACAGAAATGGAAACTTAAAAATGCACTTGACAACTCATTAGCCTCACACTCTACGATGTTACATAGCCATAAACATCATGATCTAACTCAAAATCAGAAGGTGCATATAATGAGCACCATTTGGATCACATCAAAAACATTCATACAGCAACTCCTTGGCTAGCTCCATGGAAGCAAAAGCAAAAGCATCAATTACAACCTAAGTATCTTTACGGTTCAAGACTCACTTTCAATGTTTTACAGAAGAATCCGTGATTATCATTAATAACGTTATTTTTTCAAACTTAAGAAAACCGTGATGAAAATTCAAAAGTAATGTTTTTATATTTTAGATCATGCTTAAGAAAAAGGCAACATATATTAACATAGCACTCCAGGGACCAACTATTTAACAAAAGTAATCAATCACAAGTGAGAGAATCCACATTCCTACATAGGCTTCCAATTCCATCTTTACGGAGTTCCCACTCTCTAGCAATGCCATGATGGTACATAAGCATAACCACAACTTACCTTGACTCATTCCAATATGCAGCCACTTCAAACTTTGGAAGAACAAGAGTTGCATTTAGCAAACGAGCAACACCAACACCATCACAGAACTGCATAAATTGTCAACAATATCAGACAGGAATCTGCAAGTCACAATCAGAAATATCTAATATACACTCACATCTCTTCTCATCTGATTGAGGCCACCATAGCAATCCACACGGATGTATCCATTACTCTTTGCTGGAAAAGCTGCAGGATTTCAACAAAAAACCAATGCAATTGTCTGCAATGATAGCCAATTAAAATTGACTCAGAATTTCAAAAATCAACAAAAATGACTTGAACCCAATGCCAACTTTGACCGTCCCACAGCCTCAAACGTTATACTGCAGTTTTATACGCATAACTTTATATCAAGCATATGAAACCCAATTTCAACTTTAACACTAATTACAAAATATAATCTTTGTGTAGTATGTTGAACATGAAAAGTCAATATGTGATTTCATCAAATCATTAACAATGCACGGCTTAAAAACATAAAGATCTTTTTGCCGAATGTTCAAAAACTTAAGATGAAACACAAAAATCAACAAAGTGTAGAAAGAACTACTTACGAGTCAAATGTCCGTGAAGCCACCATTTGCAAGGCCTCCACTCTACCAACCTCCTCACACTCCATATATCAGATTCCCCTCTACAAAAATACAAATCACATTTCATTAATTAAAAAAATAAATAAATGCACACTACACTTACATTAATTGGCTGGTGAAATCCAAAATCACCGATCTAAAAATCCCAAAACACAATCACAGAACACATATCTTTTACTTCCAATACAATATATCAATCTAGCATCACACCATTTCTTAGAATCTAGCATTAAACGGCCAAAAAAATATAAAAAGTAAAAAGTAAAAAATCCTGTAACTGAAACAATATCAAATGCTCAACTGCAAAAATCTTAACATTAAAAGACACAGAATCAAAATTCGTTTTTCTGTTCCCTCTAGTGTCCCTTCGTTCAATGGTTTTATAAGAAACCAAGCTAATACGAAATAAAACAAAATAATGGGTGAAAATATAAAGAGGAATGGAGCTGCTTACGCGGAGGGAGAAAGCGAAAGAAAAGTAGTATAAGGAGAGAGAAAAACGACAGCAAGAAAAAGAGAAAGACCCAATATGATGGAAACGAACACTGGTTTCACTGTTAACTTAATCATTTCATAATCATAATCGCAGTCGTAACCATAGATCTGATCTGATGTGACGTAGAATTAAGAGTTTTGTGTTTTCAGATCGATTTGATGAGGTTGAGGCTCAAGTGCTTTTGTTTTTTGAAGATGCAGATTTAAAAAATAAATAAATAAATAAAAATTGCTTTCTTCTTTGGCTCCCTAACTTCTTATCTTTTATTGAATAAGGGTTTAGTTTTTTCATTTTATCAAATAAGTCCTTGTTCTCAACTCATGTACTTATTTAGTTACATTTATTTAGCATGATACATATATTCTATGCTTGTATTTTTGCTTATTATTGTCAAACACTTTTTTTTGAGAAATTATTTGAATACTTTTTTTTTCAAGTGTTTTAAAAATATAGAATATTAATAGTGAGACCAAAAATTGTAACACAAAATTTTAATATAGTTTTGTTGTCAAGATTTTAATTATTAGGCACTACCTTGAGTTGATCTAAGTTACATGATTATGTACAATATCTACATTAATTATCAAAACTCACCCAAGTAATCAAAACATTGACAACACGAGATTATAGAGTAAACAAAATTAGCTGACACGAATGTAGAATTTGTTGCATCACATTTATCATTGGACATAATGGGAAGGAGTCAACGCTGCTGTTCATGTTCCTATGCGGAATTTGTTCTCAAAGAAAAGTAATGTTAAAATCATATCCAGCTTTAGCTTTATGTTCGAACACATTAGTTGAGGAGGTTTATCAACTTTTTCTTATCTTTCATTTGCTTCATTATATTGAATCAGCTTGAATCAATTAAATATGCATCATATAAATCCATTAGAGAAAAATTTGAGTTGAGTTGGGTTAGAATCATGTGATGACCATTTATAATTATTAATAAATTAATTAGTTTTTAAATCTGAAATAATTATCTTAATTTTTTTGTTTATTTATAAATTCTTCTCCCACATCTTTATGAATCTAATTTAGTTTTAGGATTGATATTCTATTTTATAGGACATCTACATAAAATATGACACTATCATTGGACAGGGAAAGTGGTTTTACTGCATAATACAATGCCAACATGTGGGGATGAACCTGCAAAGTAGTTGATTACTCCTTAAAACTTTTTTGAGTAAAGAACAAGGTTCAATTTGCTCACAAGACAACGCCTTATGTTCCATTTAACTACCATAACATGAAGCTAAAACCGAGCCAATTAAAAGAAAATTTGGCACAATTTAAAGCATCTCGAGCACATTACAGAGCTTCCCTAACCCAACTCATCCAATCAAACAGCAGCAAACCACACAACAGAGAAAATTTGTCAATCACTTTCAAGCTCCGTTTCTTCGTTTCTGGATTTTCTGAATCCTGTTTTGCCCCTCATTGCATTTGCTAGCTCTTGAATCGTACAAGAAGTGCTTCGCTCCATCTTGTCTGCAAGTATCTCAATGATGTCCAAAAATCCTAACCCCACGAGTCGGTTCCTCAACATCTCAACTGTAGAAGAATACGGTGGTATCCCTTCATCGACCATCATCTCAAAGTATTTGCACGCCTCCTCTAGTTTACCTTTCTTCTTGCACAAACCATGAACCATGACAGAATATGTCGAAACTGAAGGATAAAACCCTCTCTTCTCCATACTCTCCCAAACTTCGGTTGCCCTATCGAATCTCCCCACCCTTACCAGCAATTTCAGCACCATGTTATAAGTGTGACGATCTGGCATGACATTTTCTTTTGTCATTCTAGTAATCAACCGAAGAGCCATATTGACCTCAGCATGATCACAATGGTAAGCTAGGATTGCATTGTAACTCCATTCATCAGGGTTGGCTCCCCTCTCTATCATCTCATCCAAAAGTTGATAAGCCTCTTCAACTTTCTCATTCTTGCAAAGTTTCTTGATTATACAATTGTAAGTAAACACATTAGGCACAAGATTGTACCTCTTCATCGAATCAAGCACTCTAAACACCGAATGAATATCATTCGCCTCACAAAAGGCATGAATGAAAATCGAGTAACTAAAAGCATCTGGCTCAGCTCCAATGGAACGCATTTCTCTAAGCATTCCATGCGCTTCATCAATATTACCCGCTTTGCACATAGCTTCCAATAGACTATTATGCGCAAGAATATCAACCGGACATTTTCTCTCAAGCATTTCATCGAACAACTTACGCGCTTCACTCAACTCACCAACATCACCTAGCCCCCTCACCAAAATGCTATAGGTTTTCACAGTTGGAGTAATTTCATGCTTAACATTGTCAAAAAATTGATGGGCAACCTTCACATGCTTTCTTTTGCACAAAGTATGCAACAGCTGATCAAGATCATAAATGCTAGGCTTAATACCAAACTCTACCATTCTATTAAAAGCCCTAATGGCGTCATTAGGTAAGTTAGCTCTAGCATAAGCTCTAAAAACAATCCAAAAAATTTCTGGGTTTATTTCAAAAGACTGATTCTCCCTAATCTCTATCAAAAAATCCCATAACAAAGCAAACTGCTTGCTACTTCCTAATATATCCACCAAAATGTGATAGCTACCAGCACTGTGTTCAAAACCAGGGATTCTTTTGGCCCAAAGAAAGAATCTGTGAGCGGAGAACCCAAGATTCTTGCACCTTTTTAAGACTTGTTCAACTAAGTTTGTGGATATTTTTGGAGTGAATGTGTTGAGGGAAAGTTCCAAGTCGTGGTGGGGGTCCCTGTGGTCGCTTAAAACGCGGGAAATTTCGCTAACAAGATCTGCTGATGGTGGAGGGTCTGAGTAGTGGTGGTGGTGATTTTGAGAAGAGAAGTGGTATCGGAGTTTTGGTTTGTGAAGGGATTGGATGAGTTGAGTGTGCAGCAGAGGCTTTGCCCTGCAGAGTGACCTGATTGCCATTTTGGAGATTGCATAATGCATATATTGGTCAAGGAAAGTGCTTTGTGTTTATACTATGAATAAGGCAAATTCAAGGCTATGAGATTCTATTAAATTGATTGTATTACACAACCTATCAATATAATTACAACTTAAAATTAGCAGTCTCCAGATACATAAACTTACAGTTTTATCCAATATATATTGATGCTCAATCCAATATTATCAAGATATGAAATAAAATAAGTTACGAGAGACTTGAACTCACGTCCTCAAATTGAATTTTCAAACTAAGTTTGGAGATTGTTAAGATATAGAATGAAATGAGTGAGATAGAGGATTGTTAAGCATGATGCGTTTTCCATTCACTCAAATTGCACTTCAAACACAACGTTTTCACCCCAACAGCTTACTAATGAGCATACATGATTGCATATGATATATTTTCTGATAAAATAATTTTTCCTATGTTAAATTCTTGTCCCAAATACATCAACTTGTTCCTTAATTAATTAGATTACTTGTGAGTACTTTCTCAAGTTGGACAAGGTTGATTGTGAGTACTTTCTCAAGTTGGGCAAGGGAAATACTTTGCATTACTTTAGCTGATTCTTGTCCCACGATTGAGTTGCAAGTAACGCCCACTACCTTATAAAAATTCGATGATAATAATGTACATCAAAGAGGATATGCATTAACCTTTTGAATATTATTTGATTAGATAAATAATGATCACTAATATTAAAATCCATAGGCATGCGTGTTTGAATGATTCTTCTTTTTCCACTCGTGCATACGGTAGCCCAGTTTGATAATTTAAGGCAATAACTTTTTTTGGAGATTCTGTACCCTTTCATAACTACACAGTCAAAATGATAAATAATAAAAAAAATAGTGTAATTTTGATCGTGTGATTATAAAAGAGTGTTTTATGGTAAAACATATTCACCGTAGCTGGATCTTTTAATTAATGTGTCAATGAAGAATTCAACTTGTTGATTAGTGGCTTTAACTCTCCCCTGCAATGCACTCATTATAGCTTTATCTCTTTCCTCTTCTTAGAATCTTAAAACAAAAATCAAATACAAAACAAACCAAGCAAAATCCCGGTTTAATGTTGATTTTTCATAACTTAGTTGACTGTTTAGCATTGAAGTACCTTTTTTAAGTTATAGTTACTTAAAAAAAAATTATAATATAAAATAAAAATTAATAATGTATAGTGAAGATGAATTTTGAAATAATAATTTTGATAAAAATAATAAGATATTATTAAATTTTCATTATACGAATGGTGAACAATTCAATTTATCTTTCAAACCATAACGATTAGTATGTATCAAATTCTTTAATACCGTAATTTTTAAAAGTACAACTACGGAATTTTAAGAAAGGCCAAAGAGTCGTTTATTATAAGAATTCTTCTATTTTTAAAAGTACAACTGCATGTAAGATATATCATTCTCACATGATGACATGAACAGTGTGTGGATCCCACATATGTACTGTTCATATGAGGTCTACACACTATTTATGTGAGGAGAATATATCTTACATGCATGTAAGATGGAATTGCCTTATTACAATCTTGAACTTGATCCAATCTTAATTAATAATTACTTGAAAGCATCCAGCCAGCAGCTGCCCTCCACTTGTCTGTAACCTTTAATTGTAAATGACATGGATCTATAGTTTTCTCTTTAATATACAAACTACAAAGACAAAGAAATCTCTAGAATCTGGCTGGCAATTAAAGTTACTGAAATATTTTCTTTTTTTTTTTGGGGGGGAAAATAAAAAAGAAAAGAAACTGCTTCTAAAGGTGACCTAGTTGTACAAGCTTTCCGCATTTTGCTTGGCATTTTATATTTGTTCAGTGCAAATTGACTAGGACAAGCATGAATACTTTGGAAAGTTGTCGTAAACAAAGGGGAGATTTTGTTGTCAATCATTTTCATTTTCATTTTCATTTTCTTATGGGACATTGTGGCTCTTAGATTAGTGACACTGACACCCAACTCAAAAGCTTTCAAAATTGAACATTAATATAAGATCACCAATCCCATCAATAAATTTTATGGGCTAAAAAATTTCATCTCAAAAATCACCTAATTCTTGTAAACTAATACTTAATTATGTGCGAAACGGTTAGTGTTTCAATTGCTTTATTTGCAAGTTTACAGTTTGATAGATATTGTAATATATATAGTACACATTTACATCCACACATTGCTTGCTGAAAAAGCATGCCATTATTAATTTGGGTTTGAATCTTAGAATACTAATACACTATCTTCATTAGTTATGTGGATCCAGTATGTGAAGTGTAGCTTTTCAATTATTTTATAGACTCTTAATCTTCTACCAAACATAAAAGTGATTGCATCCACTTCAATTATAATTAATTAATGTGTCCACTTAAATTATGATTAATTAAATACCTCTTGTCTTCTTCATCTTTTGCTTAGCGTGTATTTAGAACATAATATTATAAGATATTAAATACTCTTCATATTAACTTAATACCAATAACATGTTTGGTAAAATTTAGGAGTTCATTGTGGTGCATTATGATGCACAACAATGCGTCTAAATGGCGCATTAGACAAATTCAAGGAGACCTTGGGTTTGTGTGATGTGGCGAACCTGGTGACTTTTGTCTCAATCGAGGCAAAAGAAGTTTATTATAATAATATAATACAATATAATACAATATAGTATATCAAACTCACTCTTAAAGCATGCTTAATAAACTTCATAGACATTATATACATTTGGCTGGGAGTGGCCGTATATAAATTCACATTGTTGAGCTATTGCAGCGAGAGAGAAGTTAGAAAATAGTCATCTTCTTCCTTCCCCCTTCTGCATCATTCTTTCAAGTATCTTCATACCAAGTATATTTTCCGTATTTCCTATATAAATCATTCGGTCTCTTGAATCTACATTTAATGGGAGGAAACCTATTAAGATTTATCTTACAGTACTAATCTTATTTCTTTCTTATCAGTAAAATCATTCCACCGTAGGGCAAAATACTCGTGCACTTAAGATATTAATTAAAAAAAGTAATACTTCCACTCATGTATCCATTAAAGAAATCGAAACCTTTTGCTTCCAATTACCATCCACAGTTGGTATTTACTATGAACCACTTGTGGCATTTTTTTTCCCCATTATCAAAGTATAAAAAGTAAAAGTTATGTCCTCCTTCGAATTCAAAATTAATACTTGTTGTTTTTAATCATTTCATAATGCTGTTTTTAATCATTTTTCTCGCAGTCATATAATTACCTAATTTATTAAACAATGTCATTATATGTCACTTTCATTCATACTAACTCTAGATTAATTATACTCCTTTTAAATTGAACCAAGCAAGCATCCATCATGGAATAAATTAAGTTTGATTTAAATTTACTGTTTAGAGAGAATATATGTCGTTCCTCATGACTTTAATGATAATAACATTAAAGGACAAGCATCAAATTTGTGTGCTTGAGGGAGACTAAAATGATTATAAATACAATATTTTATTTATTAATTGATAACTCAGTCTTAATCAGCCGATCAACTTTTCTAATAAACCTAATATTGATTTATTTTATTACACACTTGCCCTACTCTTATTATCTTTAATTTTCTGGCTCGACGGTGATAGATAACAACTGCGGGAGCAGATGTTACTCTATAATCATAATTAAGCCTCTGTTCTATGCACAGAACAGAATCAACCAAATCATGCAATCATGGCTGGAAGGCACTTGGACGTATCCACTCTTTCTTTCTTTATTTATTTTTTTAAAGTTGACATATGGTACTCAACTACTCGTTGACACGTGTCGGGAGTCTATATATGTTCATACAATTATATAACATAGTTTAAAATGTTACACCAAATGAATGTACACTAGATTTGTCTATATCTCACTTATGAATATATATATATATATATATCCACAAGAGAGGATATGGCTCATTAAACTTACTATAATGTTTTTAAACAAGATTGGTAGGATATAAATACTGTGTGGTTTATGTTTCGCTTGCTTTACTGGTCTTTCTTTTCTAAGACTTTAATCTTCTCTAGTGTTAGTCATTTCAAAATCAATAATATTAGGAATATTAATAATTCAATCTTAGTTTGAATCTCAATATTATGTGCCACTTATTTATTAAACGATGAATTTTATAGTTTGTAAAATTATTCAACTACTATCTAAAAGATGTATGACATATTAGTTGAAACTCAAATTGAGACTTAAATATGTGAGGCCTAATCAATGTGAGAATGTGGAAAAAAATATCTTATCCATCCTGTGCAATCATCCAACGTCATAGTATATCCCAAATTACGCGGTCTTCATTAAAGAAGAATTATAGTGCAAAAAAATATCTTTAAAAATTGTGTGCATATACCATCATCACTCGTACCACATCATATGGCAACTCATTTTGGAATAAATTTGTTTAAGATAAAGAGTTTCAGAGTGACTAGCATATCAATCTAAACTTTTGCGGGTGCATGTAATTGTCATTTGCTTACTAGTGTATTGACAAATCGTCTTAATTTACATACATGAGCTTTAAATTAAAGCCATCAGGATGCTTCATCTCCATCCTCTACATGCCTTTAAAGATTAAAAGATTTCTTTCTATCTATAGTAAATGCTTACAACTGTTTTATTTGGTCGATTATGGGGAAAAAGAGCCAAACTTCTGTTGTTTGATAAAACTAATATTAATCTTCTTGATATTTTAAAGTATATCTAAATGCCCTTGAGTTTTTTTTTGCCAATCTTATTATTTTACCCTTAGTAGTTGTTTGATTTTGGAAATATAAATATCTTTAATTATTTAATTAATCGAATAACTTTTTAATCATAATTAATTGAAAAATAAAATATGGTAAAAAGTAAGGGATTGCCATAATTTTATATTTAATTCTGAATTTAACTAATGGTCTCTCTATATTTATAAATACTATTTTTTGGAGAATTTAAAACAATAAGTTAAGAGAGAGAGTGTGTGTATTAATTTTGTGTTTAATTTTTCAATTAATTCTGAAAATTTTATAATTAATTGAAAATTTATTAAAATCCCTTACTTTTTTCCATATTTTTCATTTAACTTTTTAATTAATTATGATTAAAAAAATTCAATTACTTAAAAAATTAAAAGTATTCATATTCCTAAAATTAAACAACCACTAAGGGTCAAAGTATAAGATCAGCCAAAAAAAAAATGACAGTTAGAAGAGTTTGAATGTATTTTAAAATATTAAGAAAGTTTCGATTAATTTTATCAAAACAACAGGGGAGTTTCGCTCTTTTTCCATATTTTTTTCTACTACAGTTCTTATTTTCTCGATATAACAACTCTCTACAGCCATTTTTTTTTTCCAAGTAACGACACATTTATAAAGATGGAATACTGGGACATATGCACGACTTAGCCGTTAGGATTTGCAAAATCTGTAACTCAATTTTATAAGCAAAGTATTATTGTTTTTCAATAACCTAAACCACAACACACGTTTTAATTAAGATCATCCATGAATGCAATAATAAGTTTTTAATTTTCTAATCTTCTTTAAGAATGATTATGTTGGGACTACTCCATTCATTATGCTATCCATTTAAATTACACTATAGCATTATTGTGTATAGTGGCAGACCAACATGTATAATTAAATGTATATCCAAGGTAACAATCCTACCCCAGTAACCCCACTTTAAATTGAGCAGGCTTAACACCTTTTCTTGCTTTTAATTAAATTTTTTTTCCATCCATATCCTAAATTAATTAATTAATTCTTAAAACGATTTGGAATTAATTAAATTCGACGGTGATTTCCAGATCACATACAGTTTTCACCATTTCTTGATTAGATAATGCATTAAACCATAGCTTAATTGATTTTAAAAAAATTCTTTTAATTCTTATAATTTGAGCTAATTGCATAATTACTCCTTTTGTTTTAAAAAAATATCATTATTCAACGTATTCCTATTATGTATATGTTTCAATAAAAATCTATTTAATTATTATCTACGTTTCTTCAATTGTCGCATGTAAAATTTATCTAAATTTTAAGTTATATCATACATAGATATTGACTCACCCCTATCAAGATGCGTTTGAGATTAAAGTTGGGCAATTATAGCTTAAAAGAACAGCACTAAAATATTTGGTAAACATTAGCTACTGTAATTTAGAAGTTATGTTGATGTGATTTTTCTCTTATATCATTGAAAATCTATTATATCTTTAATAATTTTATAAAAATTATTATTTAAAATTTATATATATTATTAACTTTTCTTTCATAGTTGCAACTTTTTTTTTATAATAATTGTATCTTAAAAAATACAACACCTCAATTCCAAACGCACTCTTAATCTCATCTAATATTTTGTAGAATAAGGAAAGAGATGTTTTAAGTAATTCTTTAAAACAGAGAGACTAACAAGATAATTAACAAACTATAAGACAAAACTGTGATTGTCCTTAAACTTTACACGTCACACCCAAGTGAAACCTCTAGAAATTAACCTCTGCAAAATTCCTATAGGTAATAGAATATACACAATCTACTCACCAATTCTCTCAAAATTAATAACCCAAAAAGAAATAAAAAATTAACCAATAATAATAATAATAATAATAATAACAGATTGTGACCAATTATCCAAGAAGCAAAAATGAAAAATCCAACCACAAAAACACAAAAAAAAAAATTAATGTTTATGACGTGGTCTCTATGGAGAGAAGAGTGGGTAAATAATAGCAAAGGTGAGTCGAGTTGGAGTTGAGTCGAGTCACCAACGTGGATTCTACGTGTCATGGTAATCTGATTGCATGGACGGGACACGTGTCGTGCATGAAAGCGTCCTTATTTGTCTATATAAGGCCCCCTACTTTCACGGGCTCAATATATCTCTCTCACACTGCCGTGGCTTGTTCAGCTTTCTTTTCGCCTTTGAAGTTTTCGATTTATAGTTATTTTTATTTTTAATTTTTGGTGTTTTTAATTTCTTTCGTTTTTCCTTTAATTATATTAATTACCTTGTTGATTTGTTGAGGAAAAAAATAAAAAAAAAATGAAAGAAAGCGTAGGAAACCCTCTGCATCTCAAATCTGTCAATCATGTTTCGCTTGTCTGCAGAAACATCTCTGAGTCCATTGATTTTTACCAAAATGTTCTTGGGTTTGTCCCTATAAGGAGGCCAGGTTCTTTCAATTTTGATGGGGCATGGTAATTTTCTTTTCTTTTCTTAATCATTAATACAAATTTCTCTTGTTTGTTTCTCGGGAAAATCTTTTTATGTTGGTGTTGCTGAATTATGATGATGATGATGATGATGTAGGTTATTTGGTCATGGAATTGGAATTCATCTGCTGCAATCGGAGAATCCAGACAGCTTGCCGAAGAAAAGTGTGATCAATCCTAAGGACAATCACCTCTCTTTCCAGGTAAATTAATTTGATTAATTAATTAACTTGAATTAATTTAATTTGTTTCTCATGATTTGTATGTATGTAGTGTAACGATATATGATTAGGTGCGTGTGAGAATCAAACATCTCTTAACAAACAAGTGTATAGTGACAAAATTAAAACGGTGTATTTTCTTACTTGAAATACTAATAGTAATAATCGTTTGCTGTGACTGAAAACGACAATGGCGGGGTCGTTTTCATTGGATACGAAGTATCCAGCAAGTGTTATTATTGTCACAAGATTCGCGAGAGCCGACGCAAGTTGTTTCGGTTTCATTAGGAACAATAATTAATCAATCTTAAGTCATGAGCCGGGGTCTTAGGGAAAAGTTGTAATAATTATTATTAAGCATGATGAAATAGAAAAAAAAAAAAAGGAAAAAGAAAAAAATCCTTTTATGCAAGAATAAAATTAATCACGTCTCTTTGAAGAAAAAAATGCCCAGTGTTATAAGACTATTCAATATACTAAATTTTATTTTTAATGACATTATTATCTATAAATATCATTCTTACAAGTCTACACGAGCCACGTGAATTGTGGGCTATCTGTAACATGCCAATAAATCTGCAAGTGTTCATCCAAAAATAATTTAATTTTTTTCGTATATAATAATCTTTTTTAGTGGCAACTCCAGAGTTTTTGTATGTTGTCATATTACGTAACATAACATGATTTTTGTATCATGTGTATCGAAGTTTTGTAAAGTTTAAATTGCAGGCATCTGAGAATTATGTTGCGTTGTATTTTGTAATGTGTGGATGTTTGCATGTGAGAATATTTATTTTATTATTTGTGACGCTAGTGCGAGAGTGTGGGAAATGTGGAGAAATTCTTGAAAGAGATGGGGATCAAGTACGTGCGAGCGCTGGTGGAGGAAGGTGGAATCTTAGTGGAACAGTTGTTTTTCCATGACCCAGATGGTTTTATGATTGAGATATGCGACTGCGATAATTTACCCGTTGTCCCATTGGTCGGGGACGTCGCTAGATCCTGTGCTCGAGTGAGCAGCGTGCAGCAAATGGTGCAGCAGCAACTGCGAGCCAATTGAATTGATTCCGATGGTGATGGTGATGGTGATGGTGATGGTGATGGTGATGGTGATGATCATGATAATATGGCCAGTGCTACGTTACGTTAATCGTAACGTACGCCACACACAGCAACAGTAGCGGGCCCTACCGTGAGTACTGTTGCTGTGTGTGGATGTACGTTACGATTAACGTAACGTAGCGGGATCCTGATAATATTAATATGTTAGTGCTGTGAATAAAAGTCGACGAAACGAGATGAGAGAGCAACGGCTGTCGGTATCTCTTCTCCCTGTTTTGTGGTTTCTTTCCATGTTTGGTCATTGGACGGTGTTTGGTGTATGATAAGACAGATGAATGTGATCCGCTGGATGTGGAAATGATCATTTTGTTCGTTTTTGTTTTCGTCATCTTTGATGCCCCCTTGGTTGAATTAATCATCGAAATTTGTTTTTTTTTTATATATATATAAATATTAGCTAATCAAATAATGTATTTCATTAGTATCGCATGATAGTGACCAAGTCAAGATGGTTACAACTGGGAAAGGTGTATATAGTAATAAAATTCATGATAGAATTTTATATCGCATGATAGTGAGTAGTGAGTAGTGACCAAGTCAAGATGGTTACAACTGGGAAAGGTGTATATGCACGGCCTTGACAATTTGGTGTATGGCTTCTAACAAGACGACGGTTCTGCGCCGCATGTATAAGGTTTTTCGATTTTGGTCATGGAAAAATTGTAGAATCAGAATTCTCTCAGAGCAATTGTGCATTTTCTAAGTCTTAGGGTTTATTTGGGATTATTTTTTAGAGTTTGAAAGGTTGTTTTAATCTATTTTTAAGAGTTCCGAAAGTGATTTTAAAAAGAATAATTTTTTAAAATTTAAATTTGAGAATCAATTTTGTATTTAGTATATATTATATATATTTATATATTATAAAATATAAAATCATTTATCATTAATTGAAAAATAAAATTATTATTTTCTACGTATTAGAAGTATCATTAATTATATTGAGATAATAAAATAAAAAAAAATTAATAATATAAAATATTTATTTTATTTATTAATTTGTTATATATAATAAAAAAATTATAATATTTATAAATATTTTATTTTATTTAATATATAATGTCTAATTCAATCATTCATATTCTTTTACATGTTATTGTATACATTTAATAGTAACAATTTTAAAAATTGTTAACCTCGCTCTTTGTCATGAATACAAATCCAGTCAAGTCACTTAAGGGGACTCCATTGCCAGTGAAACTAACATATTTACAATCATCATAAATCTAACTATGGTTAATGTATATGTTGACTCTATATATTTTTAATTCAATCTTGATTTCAACTATTAGAGTTTGTATTTATAACGTTTTTTTATTAGAATTTAATAATTATCTGTGCTGAACAAGAAATGTGAAAAATTAAATAAGTAGGAAAGCACGAAAGCGTAAGAGATTAGTAAGAAGTTTAATAGGTCTCCAAATATAGTCACAACTCACATGAAAGTATGAAT